>PVKB01000907.1:0-55657 GCA_004027205.1 Ctenodactylus gundi
TTTGTGTTGGGTTTCTAGAATTTTAATTATGATGTGTCGTGATGAGGGTCTCTTCTGATCAAAGTTGTTTGGTGTTCTATATGCCTGCAAAAGTTCCATGTTCATTTCTTTTCTTAGATTTGGGAAATTTTCTTCCATTATTTCATTAAACATGTCCTTTAAGCCTTTTGTTTTGTCCTCAGTCTTCTCCTCGATTCCCGTAATTCTGAGGTTACTTCTCCTTTAATCATCTATCAGTCATTGTAATGACTCGCTTTCTTTATTTACTTTGTATTCTTCATGGCCTGTATGTTGTAGCTTAGTCACTTTATTTTCTAGGTCTGACATACTATTCTGAAATTGTTTAAAGTGGTTACTTATTGTTACCTGTGTGTTTTTCATTTCCTGAATATCTGCATTCAATTTTTCTATATCTCTGTTGTGTTCTTCTCTAACTTCTTCTTTTGTCTTCATTATCTTCTGGTATATTTCTTCTCTGGTCTCCTCTAGCTGCTTTTCAAGGCTTGCTTTTTTCTTATCTATGAGTTGGTGTAGCTCTTCTGCTGTCTGTTTAATTTCCTGCTTTAATTCCCATTTTAATCCACTGAATTTCTGGGCCCAGAAGTTGCCATCATTTTTGCCATATTCATCTTTATTTACCCTGACTTCATCTCCTGGGGTTTCAGGTCTTTTTGTAGGAGATGTGTGCCTGCGCTTCCCCAATTCTTCTTTGGTCTCCTCTAATTCCTTTTCCAGGCTTGCTTTATGCTTAGCTAAGTGTTCTTGTAGTTCTCGAGCTGTCTGATTTATTTCCTTCTTTGCTTCGCGGTTTAACTCCTCCTTTAATTCCTGTTTTAATTCACTGACTATCTGGGCCCAGAGGTTACCATCATTTTCTTTGGGTTCTGCAATTTCAGCACCCCGTGCACCCTCCCCTGGGGAATCAGATCTTTTTTGTATATAAGATTTGTTACCACGTTTCCCCATGGTACTGCTACCTCTGAATGTCTCTGGTGCGCAGGAAAAGAGAATGGCTCCTGCTGACATCACTGCCTGTGATGGCTGTTGAGTCTGGTTTCTGGGATTCCGGGATCTTTTCTAGGGCGAGCGGACACTGCATTTATAGTACAAACACCTGTGGGTTGGTGCTTCTGAGGCCACCCACAGCCAATGATTCCAACTAGTCCAGGTCCACGCTTACCTCGGGCTGAGGTCTGGCCTCTGGGCCTTGTTTGTAATCTGTGGGTGCTGGCAGCGCGGCACTGCGCCAAGTCGGCTGCTTCTGACCTGCCCACAGCCTCTTCTCCTATTGTTGTGTGCTCCATCCTGTCCAGCTCCGTTCAGTCAGATGTTCAGGTCCCTGCGAGCGTTCCTCCGTCCGCGGCTGCCTGCCCTTTGCCGCCGGCCACGGTGGCTTACTGCACTGCGGGGATTTATTTATTTTTCCCCCCTCTGGTTTTGATGATTCTTCGGAGTTTCTGGCCTCCCCCTGGTCACCTTTCGGTTTCTGGGGATGCGCCTCTCTTTCCTAGCTACACCAAACGTGCTTTTTCTAACTATCTTCTTGACTTTTTAACTGAGTTGATGAGGAGACTTTGTGCAGTGCTGTTACTCAGCCGCCATCTTGACTGGAAGCCCCTCAGCATCTTCTGAAGACCTTTCATTGTCAACAGTCAAGAGCTCTACAGCATGTTCTGAATCAAACAGAACATCTTCTACCTTACCTGACCCCAGTTTTTGAACTCAGTTCCAGCTGGCTAACTTCTTCAGACTGATGGTTATCATTTCAGAAGTCAGCAGTGCCAGTAACATTTTCTGCAGAATGATCTGAATCTGATCAGATTATTTCCTTTCCCTTTGCTTTGAAGCCTACAATCACTTCTGTTTTTTTGTTTTGTTTTGTTTTGTTTTTTGTTTTTTGTTTTCTTTTTTGAGACAGGGTCTCACTCTGTGGTCCAGGCTGGTCCTGATTTCACTTCAGAGCCCTGGCTGGCCTTGGACTCACAGCAATCCTCCTGTCTCAGCCTCCCGAGTGCTGGGATTACAGGCGTGCGTCACCACACCCAGCTTCTGTGGTGCTGGGGAATCGAACTCCAGTACTTAGCGCTTGGCTTAGCGCTTGCTCAAGCACTTTAACAGCTGAGCCATTCCTCCAGCCCAACAATCACTTCTGTTAACATCATGTTCCATACCTTCTTCTTAAAGAGACCCAAACAGGATGTAGTCAGTCCCCAAACACTTGGCCTACCTAGACCTCAGTTTGCCTAGACCTCAGTCAGGTCTATGAAGCCACAACTAACCATCCTTCAGCACCTTCTCTCATCTCTCAGTTTAGATCACGCTCTACTAATAATCTCCAAGAAGAAATGAATACAAAGCCTACTAACTGGCTTGGCAGGCAGACACTGGATTAGGCAGTAGAGAAACCAGAAAAGGGGCATGGGCCAATGAGAGGAATACCAGACCAAGAGAACCAGCTTGCACTTCACCCCGTGAGCCTTTGCTCTTGTTTCAAGGTCAATGAAGTTTGTTTATAAAAATGCATTAAAACACCTACAGAAGTTAAAAAAAAAAAAGAAGAAAGCGTGCACACCTACAAATCTAGCTACTCAGGAGGCAGAGGTAGAAGGACAAGTTGGAAACCAGCCTGGGCAACTTATTGAGACCCTGTCTCAAAATACATTTCAAAAAAAGGCTAGAAATATAGCTCAGTGGCAGAGTACTAGCCTAACATGCTTGAGGCCTTAGTGGAAAGGGGGAGGGAGAGGAGATGGGGGAGAAATGGTATTCCTTAATAACCTAAAGGATGCATTTAAGAGAAAACTGGGCCTTGCACCTCTATAGACTTTACCACCATTTATTTACTAACAAGTGTTCATTGGCCTTAAAAAAAACTTCTCCTGGGAACATTTTAAGTGCAAATGGAATATGAGAACATGAACACGATCAAAATCTGTGCCCTCCCTCTTCAGATAAATGCACAAAATTCCTGCCTCGCTCTTGCAGAGACTTCTCTGTATGGTGTTTTAGGCGGAGAAAAAAAGGAGGATGTGAGGCTTAAAGAGTCGGTGAGGCCTTGTTGAGTCCTTCATTTACTTGACTTTTCCAGCTACTGGATCAGAGTTATCAGTGGAACCACGCCAAGCTTCAGGGCTCACAGCCAATCCACCCACAAGGCTGAAGACAGCTTCACACCATAGCAAAAGAGCTTAACAAAATTTCTTCATTTTACTCCAAGATGCAAGAAATTGATCAAACTGGGTAGTTTTCAAGTGTTCCAGCTGGGAGCCCAAGAAGTCGACACTTTGTATTGATAAAGAACAACAAAAAGGTTCTCTTAACCATAATAAAACTCATGTAAGTGAAAAAAGAAAAACCTTCTGTTTCTATTAAAGTTACATTTGGGACAAAGCTGTCTGCAGCCAGATGCATCTTACTGGTATTTATTTATTCATGGTCTACAAAGTTGACCTTCAGGTGGCATGGGGACACTCATCACCTGCATGTTGGTCCTGAAAAGCCCTGAGAGGTCCAGGCTCCACTCTGGAAGAAAAGATGACGGCAGTGTCCATAATATGACTGCTAACCTAGTCAGTTGTGACTAACTGCTGACATCAGGGCCACAAGGCACCAGGTCAGGGTGGTATTCAAACCAGGACAGCTTACGACCTGCTCTGGTTAAGAAACATGCACGTTTTGTCCTCAAGAGGAAGGTGCCAGCAGCATGAATCTGTCAGTGCTTCATGATACAGAGTACTGTAGCACAGAGAGAAGGGGACAGAGGCTCCAGGCCCAAGGAGATATGGTATAATGTTACAGAACCAAGAACTAAAAGCCTACTCATTGCATTCTTGTAATCCCATCACTCTGGGTGGCTGACCCAAGAGGAGGGGCAAAGTCAAGTCCACCCTGGGCAACTCAGTGACTTAGTAAGTGCCCATATCAAAACATTAAAAAGAGGGGCTGGGGATGTAGCCCCGTGTGAAAAACCTGAGTTCAGTCTCCAGGACTGGGGAAGAAAAAAAAAAAAAAAAACGCAAACAACTTAGGAAACTTGCTCACTCTTACTGTTCTACTGGCTCCCTGTCAACAATCTCAAAGCCAATGAAGCCTACTAATATATTCATTAGTGGAAAGAAAAGATGGGCCCATCCAGTTGATAGGGATAACGGGGTGATTCATCATATTGGCTCTTGTGGAAAGGTGCTTTCAATTGCTCCATTTCCTTTGAGTGTGTGGGTGTGCTAGAAATTTCTACAGCAGGAATTGGACAGCTAGCCAGTGCTAAGTCTTACTTACCTGAACCCTGTCTTGTCTTCTGGGGCCACGCTGCCCATGTCTCAATAACATGGAACTACAGCTTTATCCTCACCCTTCATTTTTGTCTCTATCTTAAAGTATGACTTTAGACATTTTAGCCAGAAGTGGTATGCATTATTTATATCTGTAGAGCCTCATGACAGAATTCATGATGTCTAAAGTGGAAATACAGCTTTCAAAATCATGATACATGCAAGTCATACAATACAAAACACTTCTTCCCCTACTTCCTTGTTCCCACACATACTTTTGTTAGTGGTAACCTGGATATAATTAACTCTATTTTAGTAATTGGGCACAGCCATATTTGGGATAAAGTCAGAGCACCCTTTCTCCTTGCAGAGTCCCAGCTGTATCACCTGCTATAGCTGCAGGTGCTCAAGAAGACAGGCATGAGGACAGGCATGCACCTGTTAACTTACTCAGAGCAAGCTCTTTAAATTCCGGCAGACTAGCAGCAGCGCAGAGCTGGTAAAAGATGTGGTAATTCCTCTCATCATCTGCCTGGTGGAGGAAAAGGGAAAGCAGTTTTAGAGCAGTGATTCCCGGTGATTTTTGTTTACTCCAACTCAGGTGCCCACATGGTGCAAGTTGAGCTTACCCCTTTTACCTGGGTTTTACTCCACAGCTCTACCCACCTTCAGTTCCCACTGCACATGTATTTTTTCACTTACTATTATAAAGTCTTCTATTAACCTGAAGATTTTTACCTCTTCATGTATATAAAAGCATGCGTTGTCTTTTTCCTTCTATATAGAAAGTAATTACTGTTTTACAAGTCATGAGTCAGTCAATCAACAAACACTGATTTGTCAGCGTTGCCTGACCAATGCACTATAGACTATCACTTCTGAGCTGTAGGTTCCCTTTCTCTTCTGGGAGGCTCGGAGCTAAGAGAAAGGTGCACCTGCCCCTGTCAAGCTAAATATTAAAAAAGGTCCACAGCTGAGACAGAACTTCTAGTGGACACTAGCAGCGAGACTGGCCTTAAATTGTCTAAGTGGTGATGGTGGTGGTAAAGACCTAGAAATTCTGAGCAAAGGTAGCAATGAAAGTGGAAAGCTCAAAAAAGGGTGCCCGGGAAGGGGACATATGGGATCCACACCCAACACAGCAGGTTGTGCCCCCTGTTGTAGTGAAATGATGTAGGACAAACCAACCCATGAACTACACAAGAAATCTCAGCCCAAAAGGGCAGGAGGGGTGGTTATAACACTCATTAGGGATTTGCTAAGCATCCACAGAAGGATGTCACCAAAAATCAAATAGCTGAGTTGATTCTGAGGCCTTCTCTGAAAGGTATGGGCGAGAATGTCGCTGTGACAGGGCCAGAGTCCACTGCAGCTCAAACTAGGACACACACCATCACCTTGGGCAAAAGGCAGCTGCAGGATTATGACCAGCAGGCATAAGCTGCACTGAACCCCACTAAAAACAGAGGGAAAAGATCATGAAGCTGCAGAATTAGGCATGAGGAAATGAAAGGTAAGTAGACAACAAATGAGAACCAAGTCAGAGTCCAGGCGTGGTGGTTCACAACCAAAATTTCAGCACCTTGAGAGATTAAGGAAGGGAAGATCACAATTTGGAGCCCATCCTGGGCAACTTCATAACTTAGCTCTTTAAAGACAGTGTCCCAAAATAAACAAAAATGGGTCTGGGAATATAACTCAGAGTGAAAGTCTTGGGTCAATTTTTTATTATAAAAAATGTTTTTAAAACAACCAAGTCAGGGAAGAAGTGAGAAACTCTATTTACTTGAAAACAAAACTAAGTAGACAGCCATGTGTATGCATGTTTATGTTTTAGCATATTAAAATGCTGCAACCTGCTGACTCTACCTAATATATTCTCTGATTTATAAGACTATGAAATCCACAAGGAAAAGGACTGACTTAATCCTTACTCCCGGGTGTCTAGCACATGGCTAGCACACAAGAAGCCTATATATATATATATATATATACACACACACACACACACACACACACATATATATGTATGTGTATATATATGTATATATATATATATATATATATACACACATATATGGATTTAATCAAAACCAATACTGTACTTAGATTTTTGAGGCTTAATCATCTGAACGAATACTTACAATAACAGAAAAGAAAGAACCTTACCGAACCCCACCTACCAAAACAAGTATATCCAATTCTAGGTTCAAAAGGCCAGCTGTTTTCTGGGTACAGGCAGCAGGACAGGAAAAACAAACGAGGCATCTTTCACAGAATGAAATACAAATGGGCCCAAGTCCTGCCACTCACCTGGAAGACAACTCTGGACTTCTCCAAAAGGTAAGTCCTCATGTTGGCCCCGATGATATGGTACCTTCTGTCAAACCCGATCTGAATGTACTTCCCAAAGCGACTGCTGTTGTCATTGCGAGTGGTTTTGGCATTCCCAATGGCCTAGACAAAACAATGAGAAGGATGAGTAAAATAAGAATTCACCCGACTTCTGGCGGCATCTGCCTCCCTTCTTCTCCCTGCTCCCTACCTTCTGAATCCTTCTGCTATCGTGACAATGGGTTAATGCAAACATCATTTTGGTTATCTAAACCAAAAACCAAACAAACTTAATTATTCAATGTCTTCTACTTCTAAGGATGACTGGTGAGACTAATGAGCTCACTAGTAAGCTCTTTAAAGGAGACCAGCTGGGAGGCACAGCCCAATATCTCTCCACTCTTCCTTTTCCTTCCTGTCTGGAATGCAAAAGTGATGACTACAGGTATAGATTCACCTCAGGAGCATTAGATAAAGACCTAAAATACCATGGTGACCTCCACTTTAATATCTTTGAGCCATTAAACCTTTTTCTGCCAAGAGCCATTTGGATATTTAAGACATCATTCATGGGCCATATAAAATCACTGACGTAAAAATTAGCCTGATATATTTAGTAAAACATTTAAGTATTATATAATTAACTTGCCTCCATTATGACAATTGCCTTGGATGGGCTGAATCAAATGACTGCTGGATGTTCCCAACTCCTGCTTAAACCAATAGCAGTACCCACTAGCTCTGAGCCATCTATGAGAAAAACAATGTTCCTGTGCTTACTCCACTTTGAGAAAATCTCTACAAATAGGTAGTTAAATGTCATGCCCACAAGACCACCAACTGACACATCCCAAAACATCTCATCACTATGACACACCAGAAAGTTATTCACTATATTCACATCATTCTTACGTAGCAGGAGGGGTGCATTAAAACATACCAGACAGTAATTCAATAAATGAGCGGCTAAGTGGTCTCACTGTATGTTCACCTTGACCATTAATCATGCTTTGTCAACTTGAAGGCATTAAATTCCAAGCAGATTAGGAAGGCAGTTTTAGGTGTTTCTATGGATGACTGACATGTAGGACTGTCAACTGAGGAAGACCCACCCACAAGGTAGGTGGCATCAACCAGTAGACGTGTAGCTTACATGTAGTAAACTGGTGAAGAATACAATGTTCCCACTTTAGAAGAGCTCCAGCCATGCTATTGCCTTTGGTCAGAGAGTCCCAGTTTCCTCAGCCTTACGAAACATTATTCTGCCAGCCACTCTGTGGTGAGAGTCTAGGCCTCTGACCTTAGACTGGTGCTGCATTTTGATCTCCTTGTCAGGCAACGTCTACCTTCTTGTCTGAGCAGCCACGGCATCTTACGGTTCTCCCACGTACAGACGGCTATGTTGGACTCTCCCTTCTCTGATCTTGCCAATGTCAGATTCAGTAAGTCTACCTGATAAATACCCTTAAATAATTTCATATTTTTCTATTAATACTGTTTTTCAAGAGGACCCTAATATGTTCACTATCTATAAGACATCAAACTACTAATGTATTATATAATATATACCTTAATATCTTAATCCTTTTCATGTTTACATTTCTCAATATTTTAAACACTAAAAAATACCCCTACAACTTACTGTGGCCTAGGAAATATGAAGCAAAAAGTTAAAAGTTTAAAAAAAAGAAAAGCCCAAACCCCAACCCATCCTCCACCACTGCCCAACTGAGTACAAGCAATAGAACCAGGGTGACTTCTGTCACCCCAAACTTCATACTGCTCACCCAGTATCTATCATTAACCAAGACAGCAAAAATGCTGAAAGCAAACCCTACTGCTTTAAAGTTCAAAGTGCAGACCTATAATACTGATAAGAATGTCCCACTAAGTTCCTATAAAGAAAACTGTCACCACTACTACTTTGGAGGTGAGGCAAGGCCCTGGGGTCCTCTGACCTTGCCATTTACAGAGGTCAATGTATGCCTCTGCAAATAGTCTCTAGCCTGAGACTAGCCTACTCTGCTCTACCTGCACACTTGCTATCCTTCACATATACCTGATACATCCCAAATGGTTGAGCATCTTTCCTCCTCGTCCTACTGCCATGGCCTTAGCTCAAGTCCCCATGTCTCTTGCCTGGATAGCCCATCAACTGGTCTTCTTGCTCCTGCTCTTGTCTACTGAATTTTGTCACTGGGGGGGGAGAAAGGATTCTATTTATGAATACAGCATGAACAAAAGGGCAGGATCGTGTTAGAGAATGGATTAAGTTTTGGGTGGTATCTCAGTTACTTTTTCATCACTGTGACTCTATACCCAACATCCACAACTTAATGGAAGAAAGATTTACTGTAGCTTAAAATTTCAGAAAGTCTCAATCTGTTCAAGTGGGGGTGGCTGGAAAATGGTGGAATCACATGGCAGGGTGTGACCCTGGTCTGGGGACCGAGCTGGAGCTCTAGAGGCAGAGATCCTCTGTCTCTAGTATGGAGGAACAGAGAAGGTTGGAAGGAAGGCTGAAACCAGCACAGGCCCCACCAGGTCAAGCCTCAAGCATTTACCCCTTCCAGCCAGGCCCCATTTCCCAACCCTACACAGTATCCAAAGGAACATGAGGCTTTTGGGGGACACACCAGATCCAAACCATGACAGGTGGCTACAGTGTGCTAACTGATGGGCGAACACAAGAGGGGATGAGACTGGTAAGGTATGTAGATGGCAGAAGTTTACATGAATGAGTTAATAGTGGCAGGCTTTCTTACTCATACTAAGAAATAAAACTAAAACTGAAATCCTGATATTTACTTCTGGTCTTAATTTCTATCATTTTTGCTTACTGTATCATTACCCCTCTTCTTTCTACCGGCAGGAAGAATCTCTGTGGCCCCAGGAGCTGCATTACTTTCAGACTTCTGTCACCCTAAGAAGTCATGTGGCCCTCTAGCCTGGACTTCCATTCTGTCCCTGTTCCCACAGTGTCTTGATTAGCAATGTCCTTTTAATCAGTGAAGACTTGTGGGAAAAAATTGCTCCTGGGATGCTGACAGGCTCTTAAGCAGAATGAGTTCAGGGAGCACCAGAGCTGACAGTAAATCATCCCAATCTGTCCTAGCCAATCCCAATCCATCCTTGAGTCGTCTTAATTTCAACAGCTGCCACTCAGTGCAGTCCACTGGGAATTCTAACTTCTCAGACCAGCTCATTTCTCCATCTCCCCAGGAGGCACCTACAGTTGCTAGGCTGCTGCAGAAGCAAGGAGGTGATGACATGGCCACAACTGATTGCTGCCCAAGGAGGTGCCACCCCTGCCCTGCAACAGGGACACAGGAACCAGTAATTAGCTGTCCCCAATTAAGACATGCCCTCTTGGTTATAACCCTCCAAGGAGCCACAAAACCTACTGAGTTTCCTGATACAAGGGCTAGACTCAGAACATCCAGAAAGTGTTTTTGACTTTGGCAAGTCTCTTATTCTCTGATGGCAACACTCCTCCTAATCCTTCCCCAAGGCTCTTTCTGGCTATGTCTTCCTCCCCATGTTCACAACCAAACTTTTTCTCAAAGGTAATATTTAAAAACAGCTCAAGGGACAGTCCTTGCAGTGGTGAAATTTTATATTAACAGAATGAAGTCTAAGGACCTGACCACAGAGGTTCCAAAGTACTGATTTGAACAAGGCAGAAAGCTGATGCACTTATTTACCTGAGCATGTAAGATGAGACTGGCTCAGGTGTAGTATGTGTGTTTCGGGGTATGCATTTCATGGTTATATTTCTCCTTTGTCAAAGTCCCGTGCTTCTCTGATGGCTTACTAGATTATGCTGGTCATAACACATATTGCAAACTTTAATTTGTAAACACTATAATTTTAAAAGTACTCCCAAAACAGGGCCTCAAAGAGACTTTCAAACCAATGCCCATGGCTATACTCTTCACAGAAACCAAATGATAGAAACAACCTAAATGGCCAGTAGGACAGAAATGGATAAATAGAACGTCATATATTGAGGCAATGAAGTATCATCCAGCCATAAAAAGAATAGAGCTTTGTTATATGCTAAAATATGGGTGAACTCTGAAACCATTATGCTAAGTGAAATAAATAAGCCAGTCACCAAAATGTCCGTGTAAGATTTCCACTTGCATGACAGCTCTGGGTCAGTTAAATTCACAGAGACAAAGAGTTGAAGAAAGATTACTAGGGACTGAGGGAAAGGAAGTGGAAAGCTATTGTTTAATGAAGATAGAGGGGTTTGGGGTTGATGAAAAAGTTCTGAAAATAAATGATGGCCATGGCTGTACAAACACTGTAAGTATTCTTTGAGCCACTGAACTGGACACTTGAAACTGCGAATTTTTGCTATGCATATTTGACCACAATAAAAAAATGTTTTTAAATCATTTCCCTGTGTCTTGTAACATAGTTCTCTAGCTTCACCGAGTTCCCAGTTTTACTAACAATTTATCCAGTCACCACACATCAAAGGTACTTTTTTCTTTTGCCCAGAATAACTACACAGTCTTGTTTACAGAAGAACTACTACCCAGGTCTCTGAAACTATACTCACTGCCTATAAAATGGACTAATAAGAAACTCAGAACAAATAAGAAAGCCTGATTTCACTCTCTCATTTGAAGAACACAATGATAACTTCAGAGGGCTGTCTTAGTTGTCTTAATGTAAGTATACAGGTGGTCCTGGGAGAGTCAATGACATGGCCCAAAAAATATCTTTTGAATGGGCTCATGCCTAGGTATTATGGGAAACTCTTTTCTTTCATTGATATTTTCCAACGACTGCTCCGTATTTTTTAATAGCTCAATGGCTCCACAAGTATGGTAACTAGACCAGCAGCATCGGCATCACCCAAGCACTTAGGAGATATGCAAACCTTAGGCTTCTTTCCAGATCTGCTGAATCAAAAACTTCTGGCATGCAGTCCCACAACTGAGATAAACAAGCCCTTCTTATGTACCCTCCAGTTTTAGAAACATCATAATAAATACAAATGCAATCTTTTTTATGTTTGATAAAAATGCCATCAACTATATTGACCATTTTCTAATTCACAAAAAGATAAATACTAAAATTGGCTGTTATTGAATCCTTAGGAAATAGATGGTATCCTAAGTGTCATCAGAGAACAACAGTTCTTTGGATAATTCAACTCTGAAGACAGAAGATTCTGCTTGGATAATGGATGAACTCCTGTGAATTATGACCTTAAATTTAATTCTACATTTGGTAAAGGAAGAGG
Organism: Ctenodactylus gundi; assembly: GCA_004027205.1. Lineage (NCBI taxonomy): Eukaryota > Metazoa > Chordata > Mammalia > Rodentia > Ctenodactylidae > Ctenodactylus > Ctenodactylus gundi. The sequence continues at coordinate 11,866 of PVKB01000907.1, forward strand.
GAGACTGGAGACTGGGGATAATCCAGGCCAGTTCTTACTCAAAAATAATCTGAAAGACCAACCCCACAGCAATTTAGCTAATGGGACTCAAAACTCTCAGGGAAATCCATATAACCTTGGCAGCCTGAGGTTTTAAATGGTTTTTTTCTGAATAAAACAAAGGAGCTGCCCAGGTTTGGCAGAAGTGGCCATATCTAACCTCTCTATAATCCAGGCAATAACAAAGAGCCCTGGCTTCCAAGATGGGGCATTGAAGCTGGCCCAGGAGCTCTGAAGCAATTTAGTTCTAGTCAACAAGAATTAAGTCTTTATAGGTGAGAGACGAAAAAGAGAAATTATTCTGACTTTATGCCACGATTGGTTATAGGAAGATCTAACCTAATTTATACTTAAAAATATCTAGATACTCTTTGGTGGAAAAAAAGAAAGAATTTCTCCACTACCATGAAAAAATGCCCTCCTGATTCAGCAAGCCCTTCAAAACACCTGGTCGTTTTAGCAAAGCATTACTTTCTGACACACAACAGCCAGCAAGTAGAAAAAGACCATCACTGCAACACACAGATGAGTCCAGGGACACAGATAACGTGAGGGCATACCACTCAACACTGGGGACCCTGAAGAATATGACCAGGTGAAATATATTTACATCTGAGGCCGCAGAGGCACTTTCATCATTTCTCCCTCCTCACTGGACATGGGCTCTCAGGGAGATGAGTGAATGCTGCCCACGTGAGCTGCATCAAGAATTCCTGTGCATATCAGACTTGACATCCAGCAAGCTTACTGCCAAGCAGAAAGAATCCCATCCAGAAAAACTTTACCTCCATGATAGGACTGGATGCCAGGACCTTCTCTTCAATGTTGGTATCACTGGCTGAGCCACCGACCGTGGCAAAATAGCGCATGGCATACTTGGCTGACACTGTCTTTCCAGCTCCAGATTCTCCACTGACTATGATGGACTGATTCTTCTCATCTCTGGAAGGGAAAAGTGTCTGGTCAGTCAATAAAAGGCTCTGTTGCCTTTCTGGGACTCTGATAAAGGGTTGAACCTGATCAGAAGGATGTCTCCCACTTTCAAGCATAAATGTGGATGATAAGGCAAAAACAGTCTGCTCTTCCTCTTAGGCCCACACAAGGTCTGAAAGTGAGAAGAAGAAGAAAGAAGTTCTGAGCAGGACTTACAAATGGTAGATACTCTCTTTTGTCACCCAGAAAAAGGAACATGGGGCTAGCAAGTCACATTCCTGAGTTCTCACTAAGTGCAGTGCTCTTTATACACATCCCAAGGATTCACACATATGTGTTTTTAGTTACATAACTGCCCCTGGTTTCACCAACATGCTCATCTTGTGCTCCCGTAGAAGCTGTACTTTGTTCAAGAAGAAGGATCTTCTCTTGCATTGAGGCTAGCATGCTGGCAGACACAGATTAGAACATTTCTGTTCATAGAGATATATCACAAGTATGATGTTGTCTTAGCTCTCACAGAAATTAAATAAACTAGTTTATCAATCACAGTAAGAGGGATCTGAATAAGACTAAATGGAAGACCAAAAGAAGATACTCTACATGAGTTGAAAAATACTCCTCTTCTGCCTTGTTCAAATCAGTATTTTGGAAACTACGTGGGTAAGTCCTTTAAAATAGAATAGGAATAAAGACAACTCATATCAAGAACAGCTCATCACTGGTGGATGTTCAAAGCAGACTGACAAACATTTGGGTCACAGTTTGGGATAATTGTTTGTGATGTCTGGACTCATCTATTCCTCCCCACCCAATTCAAAAAACCAACACCATGAGGGTGAAAGCAGAGTTACTTTCAATGACCAGTGCCAGGAATAGGGCCTGGCACAAAGTATATAGTCAGTATATACTGTTGGGCTAGAAGCAACTTACGATCTCTTTCTTTTTTTAAGTGAAGGCAAGCTCAGACCTCAGGATTCCTACTACCATCCCAGGGCTCCTAATTCCAGTTCCTGAGGCTTACTAGGCAGAGCACCAGAGAAGCCACCATGGGGGCCTGCCTCCCTTGCTAGTTGGCAATACAGGTCAGCTGTGACTCATCAGCATCAGTGAATGAACCAACCTCTCTTCTGAACAAGGCCAACTGCCAAGAAGCTGGAAAGGTGGTGTGATAATAGTAGAAGGAAAATTTTCCAATTTGAGATGGCCTACACAGAAAAGAACCCACACTGGGTGGGCGCATGATGGGTTACACATGGGGCCAGGCTGAAGAAACCTTATCCATAAGCCACCTTCAAGGTCAGTTACGGAGCTGGGTAGCCTTGGCTCACACAAATAGTGAGCATGTTGGAGGGACCTGAATGGCTTTCAGTGGCTAGCAGACACTGCTGAGAAGTTTAAAAAAAATTACTTCAAAATGACAATACAATTACTTGGAAACTGACGTAGACTTCTACCTAGTACTTTGCAGATGGAATTATCAGTGGCTTTCTGAGATTCCTTGTAGTTCTCTATGGCTCCTATGACATCTTTACCTAGAAAGATAGCCACTAAACAACTTGTGAATACTGATACTTCCCACTCTCCTTCATTTTTTTCATCCTAACTTCGTATCACATCTACTGGAACCAGGAGGTGACAGGTGCCAGCTCTCCTCTCAGTACCTTCATTCTAAAGTCCTTAGAGAACTTCTCAGAAGCACAAACTTCCCCAGATACCTGACAGCATGGTACGCTGGGCTATGCATCCCTGACACAGGCATAGGTCTGATGCCTGATGCTATCCTGAAAACTTCTTGTGTACCTGCAACAAGGAAACCTGGACTGTAACAGCCACATCCAAATAGCTGGAGTTTCCCTTGGTCTGTGGGTTCGACCTAAAATAAATAGGTGAATGTAAGATGTGACTAAACCTTAGTCTTCAGAAAACTGCCACTTAGAGTGAGAGGTATATACTGTACAGACTGCACGAGGATTCCCTGGGAAGCAACATGAAGACATCAAGAGAGCAGGAAACAGACAGGGCTGGGGTTGGGGGAGAGGGCTGCCAGGTTCCGTGTGGCAGCACAGCACACACAGGAGGTTGAGCTGCCAGAAGACCCAGCTGTCATATTACATTTGCAAACACAAATAAGGCCCACAACAGTAACCCTTGTCATTTTTCACTTAGTGAGTCAAGGTACAAATTGACCTGCACGCCACTGGGAAATTACTGAAAAGCCATGCACTGTTCAAGAAAAAGAATGACTTGTACAAAGGGTAGAAAATCTTGAGAGCCAAGCAGGGTAACTGGCCAGGAAGTTTTTTTAAATAAAAGTTCTAGTTTATATGGCAAAATGTCAGTAATTCCAAAAGGAGAAGGACTTGAAGCAGCGTAACAGTAAGAGGAGGAGGTAAATACATGGTGAAGATAATACCAAAATTTTAAATGCTGATATTTGAAGTTCTCTGGAGGAGTAAGTATAGCAAATAGCCATGCACATTAGTTCCTGACTCACTTAAATGCTGCTGACATGACACAGGTAGACTGAAGTCCAATAAACTTACCTTAGACCAACAGTACATTTTAAAATTTCTCAAATTAAGTTCAACATAAAACATTTGGAAAAATAGACAATTTTGGTACAACTCTATTGTACTTCTTCATTGAGTGTACAATAAACCAAATTTGTAGTCCAGGCTGGTCCTGAACTCACTACGTAGCCCAGTTTGGCCTTGAACATATGGCAATCATCCTACCTCCTGAGTCTAGAAATTCTAGGTATGAGTCTGGCTTACACAGTACTAGGGAATCAACTTGAGTGTTTGCTAGGCATGTGCTCTAATCACTGTGCCACTCCTCCAGCCCCTCTATTGTATTTTTTAAACATACATTAACTCACTCCCTTCTCCAGCTTAGTACAGGAATATGTAACATTGCGGGATAATGTTCAACAGCACTCTCAACTTTGATCCCTGTGTGTTAGCTTTCTCTCCAACACATTATAGAACTGGGATCTACAGTATCAGCATCTGTACCTTGGGTGCAGCACTGGTAAGTTAAATACCTTGTCCAAAATCAGATAACTAACTTGATCTTCAGATTAACTTCAGTATTATCTCTCAGGATGTTTATCCCTGAAGGCTAGGCTATTCTGAGTAGCTACCTGGATCCAGGTTCCAGGAACTCTAATTCATCCTGACGCTCCTGACAGATGAAACTGTTACAGCCTAACTCTAATTTTAATCTCTCAAAAATTAAATAGTTACTCATTAGTCATCAAATCAAGTCCAAGACCTTTAGCTGAGCATCTGAATCCCTCTCTAGGGAATATATAAAACTAACTGCTTCTCAGCCTTTTGCCTAAGATCAACTGCAGGATCTGTTCTCATTATCAGTTTCATGTAATGCATAATACTAAAGTCCTTGTCAGTTGCCAGGCCAACTGAAAGAACACTGGACCTGCGCTGGCTCCTAGTTCTGCCTCCAGTGAATCTGTAAACCATCTAATCACTTTGTAGAGGAAAACACACATCTCTTCTGAGATGGTTTTGCAGTTCAGCCACATTATATTTAGTCTCTGAAGACTGTACACTACGCTTTCCATCATTACTGCCTATGATATTTCTTCTTTGTGAACTCACATTGCATATGTAACCCTCAACTGAAATCCTATCCATGCCAGTGCCAGAAGAATTTGCCCTGACTCCCTATCCTAGGCATTCCAGAAGACAATTAATTCCCCGTTTCCTAACTTCTCACATCCCTTGCTTTGTATCATTTTTGAAACATTATCCCACTTGACCTTAGAGCGACCATCAGTCCCTATGCAGTTGATTTACTTGCTGTATTCGAGTTGTGCTCCTTTTCTAGCCCTCTTTCTTTTCATCCCTGAAGTAGAGGGTTGTAACTTAAGACACTGCCAGGAATCTTGCTTTCTCTGACTAAAATCCTAACAGGAAACACGGGTAGGGTAAAGCAATTAATTTCAAATTTCAGTATTTGGGTTGGTACGAAGGGACATATATTTATAAAGTATGGAGTCCTAACCAATGCTTCCATCCATTCACCCCATTTATAGAGACAATTTATCTGGCAACTTGAATCAATGTGCTTTTCAGCAAATCCTTTAAAGAAAGGAGGTTAAAGCACTTGCCTATCAAGCACAAGGCCTTGAGTTCCATTCCTTAGCACCACATAAAGCAGGGCATGATGGCACATGCCTGTAATCCCAGCACTAGGGAGGCTAAGGCAAGAGGATTGACATGAGTTCAAGGTTAGCACTGGCTACATGTTAAGTTTGGAACTAGCCTGGGCTACAGAGCAAGACCCTGTCTCACCCCTTTCCCCAAAAAGAAAGAAAACCATCCCCAAGAAATTTAGTGCCTTGCTGTATCTGGGTCCAGCTGTCTTTAGGAAGTCATGCACTATTGAAAAGAGAAAATGCCCTTGAAAGCCTGTGCCTCAGCCAAGAGGACAGAAGTCTCAGGCAAGGAACTCAGCCATTATGCAGATTCCAGGTGAAACTGACAAGCAATGAACTACTCCCTCTTTCACACTGGCCCCTTTTAGCACGTGAGAGGTGGGATCTAACTGCCTCAAATCACCTATTTCTCCTGCAAAAGTTTCCCACCAAAACACGGCAGCACTTGAAGCTCATAACAAGATCAACATCCCTCTCTACTTCTGGGTGAGGTCACCTGAGAGGGAAAGTAGTGCAGATGGCTGCCAAGCCACTCAAGATCTTTCTACCTACAGGAAGACCAGCCAGGAGAGCCACTCAGTGAGTTCTGTTGTGAGAAACCCTACAGAAGCATTGTCTTGACTGGGATTCCTGCAGTTGTTACTTGTGGTCTCTCAAGTATGATATACACAGAAATCAAAGGGAAACCCTGCCCACATTATCTCAGAGTTGAGAGAGAAACCCAGGAATTCTCCCAAGGTTTGGATTCCCAGCAACCAACTTGGCTATGACTAGAGAGATACTAAATAAATATTCCTCCCACAGATTTGCATATAATCCATGGCATCTTCCCCACCTTGCTGCCCATATTCTGAGACTCACAGTCAGCTCCTAAGCCAGTCACTTGGTGAAGGGCAGGCACTGTGCTTTAACTTTGAAGTCCCAGGGTTCCTAATATCAAAACCTATGTCCACCTCTTCTTGCTCCAATGAATTTTCCACAGTGGCCCCAGCCTCTCTTCATCTCCTCCAGCCAGAAACTTAAGCATAGTCAAAGATTCTTCCCTAAGCCCCAGCCCAACATGAGCACATCCCATTGAATCAATCTCTAGAGCAGTTTCCTCGCTTCACCATAACCTTCAGTCTAAGCTATCATCATCTCTGATACACATTACAACAGCAGTTTTCCAGCCTTGATTCGTTCTTCTTTTAACCTTCTCGTGTTACCATCTGAAAACAAATACTAGTGCTACCCTCTCATCACCTGCTTTCCTCCTTCCAATGGCATTTCTCTAAATAAGAGCCATGTTCTACTGTGCTCAAGGCCGGGGGTGCTCAGCACCTCTTCCTTGCTTCACTGTTCTCCACTCTTCATTGACTATATCCAAACCACAGATGACTTCTTTATTGTCTTCCGTTTTGCAGAGGCCAGAAGCTGGATGAGTTCAAATCAATTTTCCTCTTCTTTGATCTCACAGCTCTCGATGCGTGGTACTCAATCATACTGTGCCTTGTGGCAGCTCATGTATAACTGCTTTTTAATGTAATTAATTAATCATCTATTTACATCACATTCCAACGGTTTTACCAAGTAATTAATTAATCATCTATTTATATCACATTCCAACGGTTTTACCAAGTCTTAGCCATATACCCGTTGCTTAAGAGTCATATAACCAAATGGATAGCAGTTTTACCATTACAAATTAGCGAGGCTAAGTAATGTTTCAAGAACACCTTAGCTAGTGAGACACTGAGCCCATGCTTGAGCACATTATTCTATCTCTTTGCACAGCCTTCCACGGGTCATATTGCAAATTTTTTATCACTACTACAGACATCCTTGCTTAATATGGCAGCCACCTACGAATTCTTTGCAACAAACCTAGCCTCGGTACAAAATTAAGTACAAATGAGGGGCCCACAACACTGGCTAGCTGGACAGTACCTTCTCAGCCACAGCATCGCTCCTTCAGAAGCCCTCCCCAATCACCTCACCTTCCTAGCATTTACATTTTAGCAGTGCTTTATTCATCTACCTCACATTTCTCCTCTAGGTCTCTCCCAACAGAACGTAGGTTCCATGATGATCAAGTCTTCAGGCCAAAGGACTTGGAGGAGCAGGCCAGTACCTCGAATGGGTGAGCAGGGGAACCCTTAGCTAGGGTTATCATGGGCAGTGGCACAGGGGGCCCACAGTGTCTGGAGGCCCTAGAGTTATAAAACTTCCTGCCTGCAAAACCAAATTTGGTGGCTCTTGCTCTACGCTTTGTCTTTCCACAGCTTGCTTACAAGAAGACGACCAAGTGCAGGGAGATTCCTGAGCCTCAGACAGGTATAATTCTATCTGCCCGAGTTAAAAACAGCCTAGGACAGGATGAAGGGGTGGGAATTCCAACCACTTAGGCCCCTGACACACCACTCAGTCACCAACCAGGAAGGAGGGAAGTCTGACTTGCTAAAGCACAGCAAGAAGGATGTCTATCTCGGAAGACATCATTAAGCTTCTCTACTCTTTTCTCTTACAGAAAAAAACATCTGAAAATTTGAGTGTGTCAACAAAATACATCCTGTTCACTAAGGGGGTAATTAACCTACTGTTTGCTGCCTGTGTCTGACTACTTACTCTCTATACTGTCTACACCACTGTAACACAGACCAAGTACTGTGGCACTGGGGGGTGGGTGGGAAGAAAAGTATGCTAGTAAATAGATGTTTTCAAGAACTTCTGTTCAACAGAGATATGCATGTCAGTACCATGGACAGTATCAGCAATTAGGAAATTTGAGACTGTTCAATAAATTTGTCAAGAGGGATGAGGGAGTCGATGGGAGGGAAAGAAAGGGGACAGGAAATGGAATGTAAAGTTGCTGCAAGACACAGGCAAATGAAATTCAAAGTTTAATGTAACCATATGTATTGCATGTACATACTAATAAAATGGAGAAAAATAAGCAAAATGTAAAATAACATGTAAGAGGCAAACACAATATCACACAATACAAAACTATGTTAAGATTCCATGATATGTGAAAGAAGTCAGGTTGGGAGAAGCATCAGAAGAATCAGATGAGAAAGAAAAAGTTATGCAGAAAGGGCAGAGTGAGGTTGAGGGACAGAGGGATGCTAGGCTGGAAAAGGGAGGCGAGGGTATAAAGGAAATTACAGTGGAGCATATCTGCGATTGAACAGGCCACATGTTTACAATTATTCTAAAATTAATTAACAGACTTCCAAGGTTAGAAACACTATAAAGAACATTTTCATCCTTGAGAAGATAGGCCCAAAAGCTCTAAGCAAGAGACTTTGAGAACTCTTCCAATAAGACAACCAGTTGGGAAAGTGGAAAGAAAATACATCTGGGGCACCTGAGGGAAGGACACCAGGTGAAAGGTCCCGCAGGCCATGATTTCCGGGTGTGAGGACCACAAATGGGCATCTTGAGCACCTTGGCCACAAAGCACTGACATATGTGCTGCCTCACTCTTCAATTCCCATTCATTTTGGACAAGACACAGCCTAGCATTCAACATAGTCCACTCAGAAAGCCCACAATAAATACTATATACTTTGTATTTACCATGCAAACTCCTACGTATCTACTTGGTATGATAAAAATGAATCTTCTGACTGTGTAAGAGCTAAGTATTTAGTGCATTTATCATCCAAATATGATTTTCCTGCCACACTCACAGTGGTCTTTGAGCCACTAAGCTCTATTTATAAACCACCTAGGTGTAGTACAATATGGGCAGCAGGAAAATGAGTCCATCCCTTTCCTTACTTGCTATTCCCAAGAGGAGCTGTCTCCATCTCAGGTGTGGTGGCACCACAGGAAGCAGCCCAGGAGCTTCCCCAGCCCATCTGCTCACAGGCAGAGTGAGGGCTGGCCCTGGACAGGGGCTCCACGCAGTGAACGGAATGGGCCAGTTTCTCTGCTCTTAAAATATAGAGTGGAAAATAATCACTAAAATTTCCCACTGCTCCTATATACTGTGAATCTAGACACAGGCTATAGTTGAGCTCTGCACATCAACTGCTATTATCTTTTAAGCTCCAAAATACACTTCGGAACTCAGAAAACTGAGTTTAGTCAGCATGGGCAATAGAGACAAACGTTTTCTGTCACTTTTATACTCTATAGACTTGTTTCAGTTAATGTCACCAGCTAGGGGTGAACTACGATACACACACACAATATTACCCTGTGGTACCCAATATTTTTCAACTCATTACTTCATTTTGTCCTGAAACAATTTTGCAGTGAAGGACACAAGTACAACTTTATGGTTAGCACTGTGTAGAGTCAGATGCATCTGAAAATTCACCGAAAACATGACTTTCACAACACCCTTATGCCACAGGGGCTAACAGAGACCCCAGCAATATTAATGAAGTTAAATATCCCAGGCAATAGCTTTTTAAAAGTATGACTCTCATTGTTAGATAAAAGATTGTCTCCACCTCAGGGTATTTCAGGTAGCAGGAGAAAGTTGAGAAACAATCTGCCTGAAGAGTGCTGCAGCTGACTGATAGGGCACTGGAGGGCAGGTCCCTTTTCCCATCCGGGTCTCCTCAAATGCAGAGTGAAGGCCCGGCTAGATCACTGCTTCTCAAACTTGCAGGAGCATCAGGTTTTCCTGCTTATTTAATCACAGATTGCTAGCAACCATGCCTCATTTCTAATTCAACAGGGTGGGAGTGGGGCCTGTGTGCATGGACATTTCTAACAGGCTCCTGGGTGGTGCTGCCACTGCTGGTGGGCATCCTGAGTCACTGGATTAGATTTCCCAACCCTCCAGTGGCTTCAAATGTCATAGTTCCTTTCCTTGGGCCTGATGCTAACTCTGCCTTCCTTGCTTCAAGGTATCTGACATAGAGAGTGAGGGGCTAGCTCTGGGGAAAAGTGTTCACAGACCCACTTCCTCCTCTCAACAGCCTGCTTCAAGGCTCTCGGTGCCTTCATTCAGATTCTCTCACTGGGATAAGGTTTCCTCATCCCTCTTCTCTTCCCTAAAAGCAAGAGAAGAGGCTTCTGCCCCCTAACCCAGACGTGGACTCCTCAATCACTGAAATACTGGAGTCACTGAGGACTGCAGGTGGGGAGGACATGTCCTCCAAACTAGGCAGTGTCAGGAACTGAAGTGGCCATTTAAGAGACATGGCAATATGTTAGGTAGTACAGACCACAAGGCCTGCTGTGGATAAGCTACCAGAACCTGGTGCACAGGAGGCACTCAGATACTTAGTGATGAATGACTCATCGACATGGCTGAGAAAAAGAATTCAAAATACAGTCTGACTACAGAAGGTGTCAACTGCAGCCATGCATGTCAACTATTAAACACTGATGCCTTAATTTCCATGCAGCGCACTCATTATAAATAACATCAAATCTAATTTTGCTGTAGGCTTTATTAAACTGCAAAAATAAATGCTCAATCTTCATACTGTTTTGCTTCTCTATAGTTCTAAAAATTACAATAGATTACTCCTTCCAGGCACAGATTTTCACATGCCTGGGATGTGAGGAAGCTAACTGGCATTAGGAATCTCACTCATGATGCGATATACCAGCCAGACAACGGAAGAATTCTCGATGCAGATAAAATAATGGGTCTTAATTATAAACAGAGTTATAAAGCCTCTAAGAAAAATGATGGTAGGGGACACCAGATGCCAAAGCAAATACTAATTTCTCAGGACTTCCAAAAGACTAACAGAGCATACTGTATCACAGCTGGACGGGATTACGGCCACGAAACTAAGGTAGCAAGAGATACCCGTTACGGGACTTGACACAAGACAGAAGATTCACTCACTTCTTAGGGCAAAGCCAGCTACCCGGACGAGTGGCACAAGTGCAAGGCTAGCAGAAGAGGTACAGGGCCAACATATCTACACTTCCTGATAAAAGATCTTGATTGAGGGTAAGCGTTTCTATTTTTCTCCCTTCACTAGGACCCTAGGGATGCAGAAAGTGCCTCTGGGATTCTCAAGCACAGAACTGAGGAATAAAGGACAGCATTTACTTTTCTTTATAGTTTTCTTTGACCAAACAGCCAAAGCTCTGAGAAAGGAATACCTAGTCACTGTATCCATGTCATCCAGATCCCACAATAAGTGCTCTTTATCCCTTGAGATTTGTCATTCCTCCTATCCTCCTTCTTAGCTTCAATACCCACGTTTGCCTCTCCCACATCCATCTTTCACCAGCATCCCACCAAAAACCAGAGCAGAGGGTGAGCGATGATGGCACGCCAAAGGGCTTCCTCAGCTGCTCCATTCTGGGAGGCACAGGGACCTGCTGAGACTTCCACTATGCCCTCTATTGTGGAGTCTCAGCAGGGACCCTGTGATTAAGGGGCTCCACTGGCACAGACTAACAAACGGGGTGGTCCACAGCAAGCCTGGTGGGACTTCAAAGCCAGAAAATTCAATGTCAGGTGTGGAGACTTGAGGTTTAAGGATGGGAAGTCTGCTCTAGGAAACACCTGCTTCAGTCTGAAAGCACTCAAGCAAAGACATGATCAGTCCCATAACTTAGTAGATAATTTCATGTAACTGTAGTGCTCAGAGCAAGTACACAGCTGGTGTCAGCTCCATTTATTACTGGCACTCTTTTATTCATGGGTCTCCTCGGCACAATGTCCCAAGTCTTCAGATCCTTGGATACAAATGAATTATATCCCTAAGTTCTCTAAACACATCTGAGTCCTCAAAAGACAGACTCACTTTAACGGTCTGGAAAAGACTCGATAATGGAAAGCAAATCAATCATTGATTAGGCTGGCAGGAAAACTTGCCAATTCTCAGAAACATCTGTTACAAAAATAACCAAAAAACATAAACAAACAAAAAAAAAAAAACCCTAAAACCTGAATTGAGGAATACTACTCCCTTTTAGTTATATACAAACTTTGGACAGTACCTGATTAATGCCATTTGGGAAATCCTGCTCTGTGAGTTTAAACATGTTAACCTTTACTACACAGGACATTACCTCCTTGCAGCAGTCACCTAGGACATTAAAATGGCAAAAAGAACCACTCCAAGAGTGGACACTGAAGTCTCTCCCTGAATCTCTGCAGTAGTAGCCTCAGGTTCAAATTACAGAGCTTCTTAAGAGAACCATGGGCCTATAACAGGGGTCTGGAACAGTAATCATGTTCTTGGTTCTCACAGACAGTTCTCAATGACTGCTTGCCGACCTGCCTTCTCTCAAGTCCCTTTTCATATATCACACATGCAAATAGCCAAGAGTTTGTGAAAAACAGAGTTGGACAACAAAGATAACATTCACAGCAGTCACTATTAATTCTACTCTACTGCATGCATGTTCACATCCAGAAGCCTCAACTTACTATTCTGCTGATAAGAAAAGGCAGATCATTAAGCCTTAGTGATTTATGTGAAGTCTGGTGTTATGGTTTAGATCTAAAATGTACCCTCCACACACAACACAAAGTCTCACGTACAGTTAAGGCTTTCAGAAGGTTGGTTATTAGAGCATGAAAGTACTATATTCATCAGTGAATTAATCCATCCATGTTGAGTGTTCACAGCTGAATGCTATTAGATGGTCCAGTTACATAAGTCAGGGTATATTTCTCTCTGGCTTTTCTCCTGTTCTCTCCTTCATGGCTGCCTTGAGTTGAGCAGGTTTTCTCTACTATGCCCTTACACCACGATGGTTCTGCCATGTTTAGCTGAACCTGAACTAAAACAACTGGAACTGTGAGCCAAATTCAACCCCACCTCCAAGTCTTGGTTGACAGGAGTTTTGCCTTATCAACAGAAAAGTTACTAGCACTGGGTTTATCTGGCAGGATGCAGTGTCACTCCTCCCCAATTACTGCCACACCCAGCTCAGGGTGTGGCTGGGATCCTTTCCACAGGATGCAGGCCCAGGTATTCTTAGTCCTGGCTGAGGAGTCACAAGGGACATGGACCACCCCACCTCCTATAGTTACTACTTCCGGGTCAGAAATCGTTGACCATCTAAATTAAAGTCAATTGCTCCAGCTAATTTTTTTTTGTACTAATAGTAAAACCAGGCTATATCTGTCATAAAATGACATTATGGTAGTCAACATGAGGAAGAAGAGCTAGTGCCTAAACAGCTCATAAATCAGAGAAACAAGAAGATGAAAGGATTGGTCGCTAAATATCTTGTTTTACAAAAGCCTCTCCTTTAAGAGAGGCTGAGAGGCATTTCCGCCTTAGGCAAATTACCTCGTATCTTTGTGCCTCAGCTTCCTCAAATGTAAAGGGAAGTATTAAGAATTCTCCGTCTCACATGAGTTACGGTAAGGGATTTCAGCATGTGGGCCTGCTTTTCCCCCCACTTGAGACTAGGGCATGCTCTATTTGGTCAATGAATGAAACCTCCTTGACTCTTACCATAAAGCCTAACAAGCTACTGTGAATTATGGTAAGGGATATGACATGTTATCAGGTAAGATGAGATCAGCCACAATTTGGTAACATTTAGGGTAATGTGAAAGCTCCTTAACACCTACTCACGAGGACTTCCTCTTAGTAGTCTTAGGACTACCCTGCCCTGTTCCTCATCTAAGTCCCACCAATAAAACACTTTACCAGATGTCTTAGTTACTTTCCATTGCTGAGACAGAATATCCAACATCCACAACTTTAAGTAGGAAAGACTTATTTTTAGCTCAGTTTCAGAAGGTCACAGTCCATTCATAAGCAGGTGGCTGCAATGGTGAAATGGAATCAGAGCTAGACCCGGAGACAGAGATTCTTACGGCATGGCGAACAGAGCCAAGCCTCGGAGGAAGGGCGGAATCAGCACACCCACCCTCCCAGGTCAAGTCCCAGGCACCTGGCCCACAAGCGAGGCCCCAGCTCCCAACGGTACACAGTATCCATAGATACTGGAGGCCTTTCAGGGGACACTCCAAATCCAAACCACACCATCAGGCTGCCCTACTCAGCGACAGTTTGCAAGGGCCTTCCCACTGTACAGGACACATGCCAATGCCCAGAGGACAATCAGTAATCACCATTACCAAGGGTTGCAGAATGCAAGGCTGAGGAATTCCTGATCATTTCTGATCCCTGAGGAAGGACATACTGAGTTTTTCGTTGTTTTAACCTTTGTGTTTTTCTTTTAATCTAGTTCTCTTTACTAATTCCAACTGCTGAAATCTATTTTCAGTAAAAGTTATAACAAGTTCCTTATTTGTAAAATTCTAAAATGAAATACTTCTACGTGGACTTCAGCGTTATTTTGCTTACCAAAATCCAAAGGAATTTTAAAGTTTAAGACATAGTCTGTTAAAGTAACAGAGCAGGGGAATCCAGCTTCTGGTGAGTGTCAGTTTTCTTCCTTAATGATATAAGAAGATACACCATCATGGCACCTCACAGTGATGGGAGTTTACAAAAGGTCCTCTTTCTGTGTCACTGTCTTAAGTACACAACTCCTTCAGATGCTCCATCAGTTCCACCTGCTGAATAAACTGCTCCTGAGATGAGTGATGTGCTGGTCTTCTGGTGGCTCTACACTATGAGAGCTGTGTTTTATTCCACCTTATATTTGGCATGTAATAATCTGGAAAATGTCAAGATTCTTGTTGGTACCAAAGTCATCTTCACTCCTCGTTTCTTGATCATGCTGGGAAGACCACCCTGTCCACTTACTGTCAACTAGTGGAAAACTGACAGGAACAAAAGGCTGAGGAGGGAAGGTACCAGGCAAGTGGGAAAGACTAGAGTGCTATGTAACTTTGACACTGAGATCAAAGTTGCTGACTGGTAGTTTCAATGTTTCTTTATTTCATAACCTTTTGTTTCACTAGTCTTGGTGTGCCTGTCTCTCAGGTCCTTCAGGATATTATACCCTGGAAGGATTTAATCCTTCATGAACCCACATCTAACAGATTTCTTTCAAATCCTCATTTTCATGTTTAATAAAGCTGTTTAAAAGGATGGATCCTAATTTGGAAAAGAAAACTTTAAAATAAGATAGATTAATTTTGATAATGGCTAGCATGTGGTATGAAAATCTACTGACAAGTATGTGCCTGCAGAAATACAAACAATACAATGCAAAATTATTCACAAGTGACTGCCCTCAACTCATCTGTCTCAAATTCACTTCATCAGGCATCAACTCATAGGATACCATCCAAGAGACACCTTCTCTCTCTGCTTTCTAAAATATCATCTCCAAATCTGCCACTCTACCTACTTACAGATTTAGGGATATAATACATATGCCATACAATTCATCCATCTAAAGTATACTTTAAATTTGAAGATTGATTTGAATTTCAAGATGTTCAAAGAATGTGTCTTCATCAGAATAATTTTAGACCATTTCCATCACCACCACAAGAAATCCCCACACTCCCTTATCCTGCCCACATCTACTTTCTCTACTCACAGATTTGCCTATTCAGGACATTTCAAGGTCTTTAGTGACTGGTTTATTTCCCTCAGCATAATGTTTTCAAGGTTCATCCATATTGTAGAATATGCAGGGTAAGTATTTCATTCCTTTAAATAGTTGAACAACACAATATTTAGTGATATGGATAGACTGATCTTATTCATTTCTAAGACATTTGGGTTACTTATACTTTCTGGTCATTATGAATATTACTGCTAGAATATTCATAGATAGGGCTTATGTAACTGTGATTTCATTCTGAGAGGTCACTTGTTTATTGATACGGTAAGTAGCAAAACAACTTTTCTTGAAGGGTAAATATTGAGAAACCTTTTCATATTGATCCCATCAAAATCTAGCTTGTAGCAAATGATGAGACCCCACATATTATCAAGGAACAATCTTCACACACACACACACACACACACACACACACACACACACACACACACACAAAAGGAACCCTACTTGGAGTTTGCTTTTAGGCAGCCAAGATGGAAGAATCCCATAACTGCATGGTATTTTATGTGACAAATAGAACAGTTTCTTCATATTTGTCAAGTAAAACTTTTTTAAAACTGTGGTATCTCTTCTTACTAGACTAGTTTAACTTCCTCGACTTCTTGAAATACCAGCTGACATTTAATCTTAACTAATCACTTACAGGAATTTTGTAAAATTCAAGTGTCCCCTTATCACAGAACCGATTTGATGATTTCAAAGACTATATAAGCAGTTGTTTTGTCTCTCCTGCTTACATATGACCTCAAATGCACCCACTTTTAGAATTTTTTTCAAGTCACTCATATACTTGTGCTGGAAGATACAAACCCTTCCAACCATGTCCAACCTGTGGCCCAACTTTTTTCCCCTTGACTTTAAGAAAAATTTATAATGAGGACTGAAGGCATAGCTCTATGGTTAAAGCAGTTACCTAAAATGTTCAAGGCCCGGGGTTCAATTCCCCAGCCCAACATCAGAATTAGCCAGGTGTGGTAATGCACACCTATAATCCCAACCCTTGGGAGGCTGGAGGACTGTGGTGAGTCCAAGGGCAGCCTGGGCTCCATAGAGAGTTCAGGATCAGCGAAGACTATAGTGCAAGATTCTATCTCAAAATGCAAACAAAAACACCAAAACAATTTTAAAAGAAAATGTTTATATGCAAATTTTATATCTACACATGTAAGTATGTACATTAACTATATTGTATATTTTATATGTGACCCAAGACAGTTCCTCTTCACTTCAAAAAAGGGGAAAACAACAACAACAAAACCCCACAAACAATGGCAGGCTGCAGACCGGACATGCCATGTTTTCATTATGCTGTATAGAACTTGGTACTTGTATGGATGTTTTATACATATTTTCTACTTCTTTTAAAAGATAGGCTGAAATCAGATTAT
Organism: Ctenodactylus gundi; assembly: GCA_004027205.1. Taxonomy (NCBI): domain Eukaryota; kingdom Metazoa; phylum Chordata; class Mammalia; order Rodentia; family Ctenodactylidae; genus Ctenodactylus; species Ctenodactylus gundi. The sequence continues at coordinate 28,828 of PVKB01000907.1, forward strand.
TCTTTCCCTGGATACTATATAGCTGACTGTAAAATCTTTCTAAAGAAGTCTGTTATAATTCAGATTGCAAATGCCCCAGAAAAGTCTCCCAATGTAGGTAAGACTTGGTCAAAGGGGTGGGTCACTGAGGGAGTGAGTGACTTGGGTGTATCTTTGTCCCAGCTTCTCTCTCTTCTCTCTGCCTCTCTGCCACCATGACATGAGCAGCTGTTCGCTGCCAAAGGCCCTTCTACAATGGCCTTTCTGCCTTGAAAGAGGACAACTGTGGACTGAATCCTCTAAAAACAGTGAGCCAAAACAAAACCTTCCTCTTCCATGTTGTGTCAAGTATTTTTCTAGTGAAGGGAATGTGACTGAGTCAGAGTCTTTGAAATCTTTAGAATGTCAATGTGAAGATAGCATTTAAACTGAATTAATATGGTCATTGAAGAAATGATTTATGAAAGTAATGATAACAGCTGATTCTCGTAGCGCTCTATCCATGTGTCAGGCATTTTACCTATAGGAAATGATCCTCCCAACATTTCTAGAAGAAAGGCCCAAAAATCACTCTCATGGTACAGATAAGGAAACACACAAAGAGATTATGTATCTTGCCTGAGGTCACACAGCTGGTGAAGTGGCAGCCTGGGTCCTATGAGTGATCACAGCATCATATCGCACTTCTGCTTATGATGAAGGGGGCCACCCCAACAATGTGACATTATGAACATGTTTGTAGGGGACAGTCATTCAATGACCACTCTCAAGCTAAAACAATGGTAGACTTAATAAGCAGTTTCTAAGAATCACAAAGGGAGGGAGGTAACTACTCCACCCTAATTAAAGATGCAACATTTCCCTAGCTGGCTCAGATGAAGATCTATGTCCTTGTCTCTGTCTGTGATCACTTGGCTCACGCTACTGTACTTGCTGTCTAAAGAAAGAATAATGTGAAAGCACGTCCCACTCGAGAGGCATCTATTCTCTATTTAAAAGACAAGACAGCAAATCAAACACATACACACAACCATAACAGAACCCCAAACAAAACCTTTCTTACATTTAAAGAAGGTTAAGTTCATAAATATGCTATTTAACTATATTATCAGCAAACAGAAGAATCTAAGCTATCATACAATATAAATTTGTAGAAATCATAGCTTTTACAATCTTACTATGGTTTTACAAAGAAGGTTTTAAAATTTATTAAATTCCAGGTGTCAGGCAAAAACTGCTTAGTGGTAAACCTGCCACCACCATCCTGATTTCCTTCCAAATCAATACAGAATCCAGTCACACTTTTCCTTCTCTTGCTGGCCACTCTGGTCTATAACACATGATCCCCGGTTTTCTATCTATCCTATTCATCAAAACTTCCTTGTTCTATTGTACAGACTCTTAGAATTAAATGTTAAAATGAAAAAAAAAAAAATGATCCCACCAACCAATTCAGTACAAAACGGTTTCCTATGATGTCCATCTTGACGAAGCATAAAGTAGTTTGGGCCTGAAGACTTCCTTCATTCACATGAAAAACAGTGAGAACTGGGGTCTGTTCTTGGACGTTGTCCTAATTTCAATTTAAGTTTAGGAACAGCACTTGAAAGGGTATCTGGTACCTGAAGCTTCAGAACACTCAGTGTAAGTCACAGGAAGTACCCACTACTCCAACATTCAATTTCATCTTCTTTGAAATACAAACTTTAAGGATCTTTCAAGCTGCCAAAGTCTCTGATTCTATTCCTCTTTCTCTTGCAAATTCTATTCCACCTCTGATGAGTGTAACGTAGCATAGGTGAGTGAGTCCACTGCCACCACAAACAGAGTAGGCATGATGAGTCCAGAGGTACAATACTGATGACCACGCCTTCAACATGCCACACAATTTACCAAGCTCATTTGTCACAAGTTCTTGGAAAACCCTACAGCTCATTTATGTGAGAGGCACTGGATTTTAATGCAGCCACCTGGCCCTCGGCATCATCTGTGCCATCACCTGACGAACACACTGCAGGTTCAGCTTTACACTCTTTTCTTCAAATGCATGTGACTTACTCCTACATCACTAAGAGGTTTTCAGGATACATCTTTATGAACCTAAATCATTATAAAATCCACACAAAACTTAATCCAACATCTCATTTTCTACCCTGGCCTAGACTGCAAGGGATCTTAGCCAAGTGACAGAAAAGGCCTGGAACACTTCCCCAATGTTCTGCCACCACAACCAACAACATACCTACAGCAATGCTTAGCTTGCCCTGTCCCTTCCTTTCTCTGAGGCCAGAAGAATCCTACCTTTATATGGAGGGAAATTTCATTCTCTTACTTTTTCATTACTGGAACAGAATACTCAACATTTGCAACTTAAGGGAGGAAAGGTTTACTTTAGCTCACGGTTTCAGAAGGTTTATTCATAAGAAACCGGCAATAGTGGAAGTACATGGCAGAGGACTAGCTGGAGGAAAAGCTGTTCACTCCATGGCCGTCAGGAAGCAGAGTGAGCAGGAAAGGGTGTAGCAAATACCCTTCCAGGTCAAGCTCCAGGAATCTGCCCCTTCCAGTCAGCACCCCCTTCCATTTTTTATTTTTAAATTATATATATATGTATACACACACACACACACACACACACACACACGAATTTCAAATATTATAACATATTAAAGACATAGATTTTGGGGAATCAATGCCCATCCATGGCCCCCCCCCCAATTTTTAAGATATTTATCTATTTACAAGTGTTCATTACCCCTCTTTCTACCCTGTCACCTAGCCATTATTTTGGGAATTTCATGAGAGGGATGCCCATCTATAGTCAGTTTTTTTGTGTTTGGTTCATTTTGCTGAGCATTATTAACTCAAGATGGCCCCATTTTTGTTCAAATGTTTCATATCTTTCTTTATGGCTGTGTAGTATTCCGTTGTGTATAACACATCTCCTTTAAACATTCTTCTGTTGATGGGCAGGTAGGTTGTTTTTAGGATTTGATTATTATGAATTACGCTGCTGAAAACACGGATACGCATGTGTCTTTCTGGTACGTTTTTCTTTCTTTCGGGACTATGTCCAGTAAAGCAGAAGCTGGATCAAATGGGATTTCTATTCTCAGCTTTCTTAGGAATCTCCAGACTGCTTTTCATAATGGTTGAACCAGACTGCATTCCCACCAGCAGCAGAGATTTTTTTCTTTTTTCCTGCACCCTTGCAACAATTGCTTTTCAAGTTCTTACCAGGCCATTCTTACCAGGGTAAGGTGAAACCTCAGCATTGTGTTTATCTGCATGTCTCCAATGTCCAGTGAGGAGGAACACTTTTCATATGCTTATTGGCCATTTGCACTTCTTCTAAGAAGCTTTTATTTCATTTCAGCTGCCTACTTCTTTATGGGGTCATTTATTTTAGGGGGCTTTATGTTTATGAGCTCTTTGTATATTCTACATGTTAAACCTTTGTCTGAAGTATTACTGGTGAAGATCTCCCACTCTGTGGGTTGTCTCTTCACCTTGTTGATTATTTCTTTTGCTGTGCAAAAGCTTTTTAGCTTAATGAAGTCCCATTTGTTGATTCTTGCTGAGATTTCTTGAGCAGCTGGTGATCTGCTGAGAAACTCCTTTCCTGTCCTTATGTCTTCTACTAGAGTTTTACCTATTTTTTTTCTTCCAATAGATTTAGTGTTTCTGTGTTCATGTCAACGTCTTTGATCGTTTTGTTCTGATTTTAGGGTGTGGTGACAGATATGTGTCTAACTTCATTCTCCCGCACGTGCCAATCCAGTTTTCCCAGCTCCACTTGTTGAAGATGCTGTCTTTTCTCCAGCTGATTGTTTTGGCCCCTTTGTCAAATTTCAGGTGACTGAGGGTATTTGGGTTTGTTTCAATATCCTCAATTCTATTCCACTGGTCCTCCTGTCTATTCTTACATCAATACCATGCAGATTTAATCATTGTTGCTTTGGAGTATTTTCTGAAGTGTGGGGTTGTGATTCCTCTGGCTTTGCCCTTGTTACTTACGACTGCTGCAGAAATTCTGTGCCTTCTCTGGTTCCATGTAAGTTTTAAAGTTGTTTGTTCTAATTCTGTGAATAATGTAGTTGGTATTTTGACTGGTGTTGTATTAAATCTATAGTAGCTTTGGAAGTATGGTCATTTTGACAATATTAGTTCTTCCTATCCAAGAACATGGGATGTCTTTCCAAAGTCCTCTTCAATCTCTATCTTCAGGATTTTGTAGTATTCTTTGTGTAACTCTTTTGTTTCTTTGGTGAGGTTTATTCCTAAGTATATTACTCTTTTGTTGCTATTATGAAAGGTGTTGTTTTCTTGATTTCCTTCTCATTGGATTCGTTATTGGTGTTTAGGAATGTTACTGATTTGTGGGTATTGATTTTATAACCGGCTATTTTGCTAAATTTATTCACTCTAGGAGTCTTTGGGTGGAATTTTTGGGTCTTCTATGTAGAGTATCATATCGCCTGAAAATAGGGATGTCTTTACTTCTTCTCTTCCAAATTGTATTCCTTTTATTTCTCTCTTTTGCATGATGATTCCTGCCAAAATTTCAAACACTACATTAAATAGCAGGGATGACAATGGGCATCCTTGTCTTGCTCCTGACAAAACACTGTGAATGCTTTCAGTCTTTCTCTATTTAGAATTGTATTTGGCTGAGGGGTTGTGGTAAATAAACTGGATCATGCTGAAGAAGAGTCCTTCTATTCCTATTTTCTTCAGAGTCACTATAAATGGGTGTTGGATTTTATCAAATGCTTTTTCTGCATCAATTGAGATAATCATATGATTTTATCTTTGCACCTGTTAATGTGGTTATTAATTTACATATGTTGAACCATTCCTGCATGCCTGGAATGAAGCCCACTTGGCCATGACTTGCTGAATTATGTTGGCAAGGATTTTATTGAGTATTTTTGCATTAGTGTTCATTAGGGATATCGAGCTATAATTTTGTTGTTGTTGTTGGGTCTTTGTCCGGTTTTGAAATTAAAGTTATGCTGCTTCAAGAAATGATTTTGGCAATTTTCCTTCCTTTTCTATTTTTTAAAAAAGGTTGGTAAGCACTGGCATTAAATCTTCCCTGAATTTTTTATAGAATTCTTCTGGGAATTCATCAGGTCTTGGGCTCTTCTTGGAAGTGTTTTTTTATTACTTCCTCTATTTCATAGGTAGATATTGGTCTATTTGGATGCTTAAATACTTCATTCAATTTTTAGGGTTGATATGTGTTTAGGAACTCATCCTTTTTTTTTAGATTTTTAAATTTATTGGAGTAGAGATTTTCAAAGTAACTTCTTATAATCCTTTGGATTTCCAAGTTATTTATTGTAATTTCCCCTTTTTCATTCCTAATTGTATTAATGTAGGTTTCCTCTTTTCTTTTTCTTTTTTTGTGAATTTAGCAAGGGGTTTACTGATTTCCAGAAGAGACTGGATTGAAGTCTTCAAAGCCCTAAAAAATAATAACTGTCAACCAAGACTCCTGTACCCAACAAAATATCATTTAAAATTGACAATGAAAAACCTTTCATTACAAATAAACCTTTTTGATCCAACTACTCCCCTACTGGGCATATTCCCAAAAGAAATGAAGTCAATACACCAAAAAGACACATGCATATATCCATGTTTATAGCAGCTCAATACATAATAGTCAAATCCTGGAAACAACCTACCTGCCCATCCATACAGGAATGGTTAAAGAAGATGTGGTACCTATACACAATGAAATACAATAAAACCATTAAGAAAGACAGATATGAAGCATTTGAATAAAAATGGGGCCTCCTAGAGTCAATAATGCTCAGTGAAATGGACCAAGCACAAAAGACTTACTAAAGATGGGTGTCCCTCTTATGAAAGGTACAGAAATAATAGCATTAAAAGGTCTCAACACGAATTACAGGGTAGAAGGAGAGACAAAGGTCAGATAGGAAAGGGGTGAACCCCTGAAAAAGGGATAGACATAGACACTAATTCTCCAAACCCCATGGTTCTAATATGTTGCAGAACTTTGAATTCGTGTATTTACAAAAATCAATGTTAAATTTTATGTCATGTGAATTTTATCAAAATAAAAAAGAAATGTATGATAGCCAAATCAGCATTACAAAAAAATCTGAAGGATCTTCTGGACAGGGAAACAGGGGACAACCACAACAAAGAATACAGTGTCAGGCTTATCTTCAACAGAGAGAACATCTAAAAAAAACAAGTAAACAAAAGAATTCAATATTCATGGGATTCCAAAATGGAAGGTCCTAAGACTCACATATAAATTATATCCCTAAATTCCAATGGCCTCAATTCACCAATTAAAAGATATAGATTGGCTAACTGTATTAAAAACATAATGAAATCATATGTTGTTTGTAAGAAACTCATTTCAAATATATAGAGAAATATAGACTCAAGGTGAAAGGCTGGAGTTCTATTTTTCCACTCAGTTGAGAAACAAAAAAACTGGACTGGCAATTCTCTTTGCTGACAAAGTAGACTCTAAACCAAAACTGGTCAAAAGGAACAAAGAAGAAGATCACTTTATTCTTGTCAAAGGAACAAATCCAGCAGGAAAAACTAACAATCATAAACATTTATGCCCCAAACATTGGTGCACTCAACTACATAAAGCAAAACCTACTGAACTTAAAAAAAAAAAAGATTCCAACTCTGTACTAGTGGGGGACTTTAATACGCAACTCTCCCAAGAAGATAGGTCAATGAAATGGATCTAACAGACATACACAGAGTTTTTAATTCAGTAACAACAGAATATACACTCTTCACAGCTGCCCATGGAACATTCTCCAAAATAAACAACATCCTAGGCTACAAAACCATCTTTAACAGACACAAGAAAACTGATATAATCCCATGTATCCATCAGATCATAGTGGAACAAAGCTAGAAATCAACTTTTTTTTTTTGAGACAGGGTCTCATTGTGTAGTCCAGGCTGGTCCTGAACCAGACACACTTCTTAACAGCATATAGAATCCGCAGACATTCCATAACATCCAAATACTAGAGGCTTCTGGGAAAACAATCCAGACCCAAACTGTAACATTGTCTGAGTTCTGGATCCCTCCCCTTGCTACTCCTCCCATGAGACCCTTTCTCTGCCCCTCACTCTCCACTGCTTCCACCCTCCTTCTCACGGAGTCCTTCCCATTAGCATTTTCACAGGCTGAAATTATTCACCATAAAACAGAAAAACACTCTCTCTTCCCTAATACCATGTAGGATAGACCTGTAAGTTAGAAGATACACTGGTCAGCTTTCCCATTGCTGAACAAAATAAAGAGAGGCTTATTTGGCTCATGACCTCAGACGTGTCTGTCCATGGCTGGCTCCAAAACCAGAAACATCATGGTAATAAGGGCCTGGCATAGCACAGCTGCTTAGTTCATGTCATCCAGGGAAACAGAGCACAGAAAAGAGTGTGTATTGCGCTGATACTCTGTTTCATAATATACACTCTCCAGTGCCATGGACCCAGTGATTCACCTCTATCTGGGTCCTTCCCACCTCCTAACAGCATGCTTCACAGTACATATGATCACCTCTCCAGGAACTGAACATTAACCTTAGCCATCATAAAAGCCATACAGGCAAGGCCAAGGTGTACTCAGAGGCTGCAGCAGGACTCCGGGAGAATCGGGACCCTGAACTCAAGCAGCAAGGATTAAACGAGAAGCAATGGACTGAGTCATATTGTAGAGGTGTGACATAGATGACATTTCCTCTCTCAGAGAATATGCATATTTTAATAGCTTTTGACTCAGAGCTGACAGAAAAGGTAACACTTCAAGCAAAGTGACAAGCCAGAGGGATGGATATTTTTAGAGAGGAGAATCTTAGACAGTTACTGGTCTACTCTGAACATTTCAAGAGCTGCTCTTGTGTCTGGGGTGGGTACACTGAAATCCAGGGCACTCATACAGCTCAAGTTTCATGTTCATCCAGCAGCTGCCCTCATGAGATACACTGTGGAGGCAGATGCTCAGACAAGGGAAGCACTAAGACACTTACAGTGTTCAAAATTCACTGCTGGCTGTGCACTCTAGTACACATAGGCACATGTAGATACATACCAAGAGTCAGCTGCACTATGCTGGTCACTGAAGAGGCAACAGGTGGCCAAGTGGTTGGCTCACACCTGGCTTCCCTGCAGATACTACCATTGTGTAGCTGTAAAAACTTCTCCCTAGACAGAGCCAACTACTATGTACAAACTTGGCACTCTTTTGGGAGGACAGCTAAAAACCTAAGTTGTCAAAAGTAAAGCCACAGAGAAACACCTGAAGTCAAAGAGAAAAGCAAGAGCCTTGGAGGCGGCGGCAGGAGATCAGGATCTCCAGCATCACTCCTGCCACTCATGACTTTGTGACTTTAGCCTAGTTCTCTATTCTCTCAGGCCCTTCCACACACTCCTGGAATTATGGAAAAGAGCCATGACACAGGGAGAAAAAAGGTCAGAAAACTAGAGGGCAGGATACATGAGAGTCACAAAGGATGCTAAAGACCATTGTGCGTGCCAAGGTGGCATCATGGAAGGTGATGCTTACCTACGCAAGTCTGCCCTGCACACTGTAGGGTATTCTTAATAACACTGTATAACACTATAGGCGTACTCACTCCACCCTCTTTATGTCAGCCTCAAATCTTACATTTCAAATTGTTCCTATTTAAGAATCATCACTCCACTTGAGATTCATGCACTAGCCCCGATTTCTTACTTGCAGGTTCCTCCTTCTCTACTAGAATTTCAAATGTTAATGGTCTTGGCTAGATCTAGGTGTTGCTTTCTCCCCCAGGTTGCCATTATGCACCTACCCTGACACCACTGAAGTCCACGCTGCCACTGCTGCCATTGTAAGTGCCATCCATAGGCCCAGGTCTTTTTCAATAGCATTGTACAAAGAACTACTGGATACATCTGCTTAGGTGGCAAGGTTAAAGGATAAGAAATCTTGGGAGATAACAGGTCCCAAATAAACTTATTTTTCCATCTTCCTGTCTCAAGACAGAAATTCCATTTAACCAGTTCTGCCAGCCAAAACTCAGAAGTGTACCCAACTGGTTCACTGCATAATGTTTGGAGTTTGGGTGCCAGGTACATATCAACTCTGCCAAATGCTAGCCACGTGCCGTAAGCAACGTGAGCTTCTTCCCTATGGCTCCATTGCCAAACTGGAAATGGTTACCAGATGTGCTAGTGTATGCCTGTAACCCCAGCACGATGGGAGGCTGAGGTGTACAATCACAAATTTGAGTCCATCATGGGCAACTTGGTGATTTAGCAAGGCATTATGTTTTGGACATGGAGTGTCCCTCAAAAACCTCATGTATTTGGATACAGAGGAATAGCCATAAAAATCATATGGTGTTGGGGGAGGTAGGGCCTGGCTAAGAGGGACAGATGCTTGGGGTGTGACCCAGAGGGGCTGTGTCAACTTGAGGGGGAAGAGGTTCCCAGGGCAAAGCTTTCAGATGTTTGACTTATGGGCCAAAAAGTGACGGAGGGACACCCTTCTTGGGTATAGGGCCCATCCGCCAGCTTAAACTAAGTGAAGGGAGAAGAAACATTGTTATAGCTTCTTCTTGCAAACTCTGGCCTTGTGGGAATCACCAGACACTGACTAGCTCCTCACCCACTTGACTTTCTGTCTGCAGTGCTGCAAGTAGCTCTTTAGCCTCTGCCATGTACTTCCATTATTACTGGCTGCCCATGAATGGTCTGTGTAAAACTTTCTAAAACTATGGGCTAAAATAAATCTTTCTTCCTTTGAGTTGTGGATATTGGGTATTTTGTCCGAGCAATAAATTAGTAACTGGGACAAAAATTGGTACTAGGATTGAGGTTACTGCTGTGACTTTACCTGACCGTATGGTTTGTAAGCCTTTAAAATTGGCCTGAGGGAGATATATGGCAAAGTTTGAAGATGCCAGCTAGAAAACTCTTAAAATACTGTGAGCTAAATTTTATGGGGTATTTTGGTCAGAGCTCAAAGGACTAGAATGCTGATGATAATAGAAATTGAAAGGCCAGGCTCAAGGGGTTTCATACAGGAAAGAGGATTTTATTGGCAACTGGTCTAGAAATCTTGCATGCTACTCTCTGGCAAACAGTGTGTTGGCACTGTGCCCTTGTCCAGAGACTTTGACTAAAACTGATATTTAGGGCAATGGTGTACTTAATCTGATGGAAAAATAAAGCAAACCAAAGTTCAGGCTGTCACGTGGGTCCTGCTCACAGCTTTTAGCCATCTCTACAGTAAAGAGCAGAAAAAAATGACCCAAAAAAGATGTCAAAAAAAGTTTTCAGTTTTTCCAGATAGGAAGGGCCTGAAGAAGTGGCGTAAAGGAACCTAAGAATGTTATGGAGGTTAATGTAAAAAAGGCCAAGTACCTAAAATCAGAACTGACCAAAAGATGCTTTGGGAGTGTCTCAAAAATCAGTAATATCCTCCCCTTTACCAATTATCTTAGTTACTTTGTTTCTGTGGTGGAATACCTGACACACACAAATTAGAGAAGGAAAAGTTTATTTTGGCCCACAGTGTCAGAAGGTCTCAGTTCATCCATGGGCAGCTGTCAATAGTGGAAGCACAGGACAGAAGCATAGGTGGAGGCAGCTCCTGACAGCATTGCAACCAGGAAGCCACGTCCCCACGTCCTTGCCCTGTCAAGTCCTGCCCCAGTGACCCACCCCTTCTGACTCCAGTGTTTTCCCCTTCCAGGCTTCTGCTCCTAATCCACCACAAACCTGTAATCTACAAGCTGCCACTTGCTTGTCTTCTACCATACACTTATAATCCACCACATGCCCAAAGTTCCCCCCTCCAGACTAGGACCCCATTTCCTAACAGTACAGGGTTCCATAGATTATCCAGAGCATCCAAATATGGGAGGTTCTTGGGGAACATTCCAGATCCAAACCATAATACCAATTAAAAGGTGAATAGACAAAGGACCTTGTTCTAAAAAGGGTACTTGAGGAAACCCTATAGGGCCAAAAAAGAAAGAAAGAAAGAAAGAAAGAAAGAAAGAAAGAAAGAAAGAAAAGAAAAGAAAAGAAAAAAGAAAAACTACCAGAGTTAAACCATCTAAGAACTCAGAGGCTTTGGCAGTAACTGTCCAAGGGGCTAAGACTACTGCTTGAAGCCAGCAACAGACCTTGGTGTCAACCGTGTGCTGTTACTTTCACAGACATGCACAGTGTCAGAGGTGGGCCATGGAAGCTTCTACCTAGATTTCAAAAAAGGACCTTGGAGGCCAGGCAGTGCACCTCTGAAAGGGCAGGGCATAAAATTGTACAGAAAAAAGCAAAAGTGCAGTGGAGGGACCCCCAAAATTTGCAGCTGCTAAAAATATGATCACTAAAAAAGGCTACAGGCTGTGAATAGAGTCAACCCTACCCCCCAACCCCCAACCCCTCAAAAAAAAAAAAAAAAAAAAGCCATGTAAGTTTCAGCCAGAGTCAACAGTGAGACCAAAGCCACCCAAGCCCTTTGGAGGCCACATCTCTCCACAGCTTGTACAGAGTGCTGGATACAGAGCTACAGGATTTAACCCTTGCCCTGCTGGGTTTAAAAGTTGTTTAGATTGGACTGTTTTCTGTCCTCCTAGTCTTCCCCTTTAAAATGTTGACCCTGTACCATCATATGTTGGAAGTATTCAACTTTTCTTTGATTTTCATAGGAGCTCTCATCTAAGAGTTTGGTTCAAGGCACAGAGAGAATTTGAACTTGTACTTTTTCGTTGTTCTAAAACTATGAAGAATTTGACAACTCTTAAACAAGGACTAAATACATTTTGCATATAAAAAGGTGGACATGAATCCTTTGGGGGCTAGGGTGGAATGCTGTGGTTTAGATTTAGAGTGGAATGTTATGATTCAGATCTGCAGTATTCTCCAAAAGCCTCATGTATTTGGATATAGTGAGATAGCTATAAACTATATGCAGTTGGGAGGTAAGGCCTGGCTAAAAGGAACAGATGCTTGGGAGTCTGACTTGGAAGGATTGTGTCAACTTGTTAAGTCTCCACCCAGGACAAAGCTTTCAGATATGTTACTGACTTGTGGGCCAAACAGTGTGTGTGTCGGGGCGGGGGGGGGGGGGGGGGACCCAACCTGGGTATGAGGGGCCCATCTGGCAGCTTAAACGTAGAAAAGGAAAACAACTGGTACAGCTTCTTCTTGAAAATCCTCTGACCCTGCCCGAGTCTCCAGACACTGCCCAGTTCTTTACTTGCTTGGCTTTCTGTCTGTAAGGCCGTGACAGCACTTCAGTAACTGCCATGGGCTTCCCCTGTAGCTGGCTGCCCTGAAGGGACTGTGAGCTAAAAACGAATCTTTCCTCTCTGAAGTAGCAGACGTTGGGTATTTTGTCCCAGTAACGAATAAGTAACTAAGATACCAGACCCTGTCTCAAAATAGAAAATGCTTAAAAAGGGCTGGAGATGTAGTTCAGTGCAAAGGCACTGGGTTCAATTCCCAGCACCGAAGTTTAAAAAAGACTAAACAAACCAAAAAAAAAAAAAAAAAAATCAGTTTTAGGAGCGCCAGGAAACATTTTTGAACATACTAATATGCTTTTCTCTTCATTTCTTTTTATATGGCATTCTCCTTCAAGTGAAGAAATTAGTCTCAGGAGGATTAGGATTATTATAATAGAAAGACAAAGATGGAAAAAAATTCATAAGATTCAGCTTTTGACTATCAAAACAATTTTCTTTTTGGTCCTGGCATATTTGTCTTAAAATTCTGCCTGTTGGTATGAAGAAAGGAATGTTTACAAGTATGTTAAACTCTCAGATACCATGAGCTAGGTATAGTGGGTAGGTCTTCAGTTTTGATATATATGATGGTCGGAGAGAATTTAGCATGTAGTGTGATGAAGGACTCACCTCGTGGAGGGGAACCAGGAGGGGAACCAGCCTAGGAGCAGAAACACAAAGTATCCAAGGGAGGCCTACTCCCCACGTGGGCTCTTTCCTCCACTTCAGAGCTTTAAAACAGGTTTACAGAGTCCCCTGCACCACACTAAGAAAGAAGCCAAAAGAGATGAGGCTTATGTATAACAGAAAACTAGAATCACTGGAGGAGGCAAGTGATGAACCCATAAGACAGGGATAAGGGATAATGGTGATAAAACTGGCTTCTTCTTTGTCAAAATTAAATTTCAAGAATAAACCATCCACTCTGTTCTTCCATATCTCCTAAATGAGAAATTCTGCAATGTTCTATGACAAAGTCATTTTGATGATTTAGGACCATGACTCTAAAGACTTTATTAGTTGAAAGAACACTGTATCATCAACCCAATTCAGTGACAGACGAAAGAGCTCTGGAGAACAGAAAAACCTGAATTCTAGAATGGACGTGGTCATTTAGCTTTGCAATCTGGACAACTTCTATAACTATGGTAAACCCACAGCATACCTCCCAATGGTCCTTTATAAAACCAATGTGATGATGTGATCACACTCAGAAGAAAAGTACTAGAGTATTTTGGATGGTTCGTTAGCAAACATCACAGCAGAGCACCGTTACGTAAATTTCCAAAGTTTCAAGAACTTAGAAGAATGGAAGAAGATCATGATCTTCTGCGCTGGTTTGACTCGAGTTACCTGACTCAATGGTTGGGGGGGGGGGGGGGGGCTTGCTAGAAAAATGGAACATGTCCCTTTGAAGTCTATCAGAATGCTAGCCTGCCACACGATGTACACACACCAAATCAGAAAGAGTTTAGCTTGGAAAAGACAGGTCATTCTCAGAGCAAGTCTGCTAAGCAGCTGCTCCAGAAAAGACCCTAGTAGGGGAGTAAACGATGGGAGGCAGGCAGATACCTGCCCTTCTCTAAGTGCTTTCAAACAGCTGCCTCCATAGTGTACTAGAAGTTTGTACCCTGACTGGGTGTCACACACTGAAGATGCCGTAAAAGGCACTCCCATCTTCGAGGGTTTAACATCCAACTCCAGAAAGGGAAATTTTTGTCATTCTGTGTATTACATCAACATACACTCTGAAAAACTAAAACATAAAGAGTTCTAAAAATATAACAACATAAAACTGTAGAAATGTAGAAATATAACAACAAAACTGTAGAAATGACAACTCATGCAAATGGAAAGAAAAATCTCTTCTGCAAAATCTTTGCTTTGGAATGCTGAGCTAGAGTTTATACGTGTCAGGTAATTATGATGGATCAATAAGTGCAATGACAAATGGAACAGAACTCTAGGAGTCCAAGGACCCAGTGGAGAACAAACCAGAGTGAGCATACACTGATTGCCAATATTGTAATGGAACATCAGTCCCACGCCTTTCAGCTAAACACAGCTAGTGAGATTCTGAATAGATTACACCATATTAGCATGCCCTCAACAGTCTCGCAGGAACACAAGGTTAGGGCACTGTTATCTTGGATAGTAAGGGTGAATAAGTGGAGAACTACTGGCCACTTACACTTTCCCACTACTGCTTTATAGTAGTGGGTTTCTAACAAAAGATATCTCATATTCCTCAGCTATTATTGGTACCTCCACTTCTAAAAAAAAAGTTAATTCCCTTTTTTTAGTGAAAAGGAACATCTTTTCTACAGAAAACCATGGATCATGAAGCATGTTGTTCTCTGGTTCTGGAAATACTAAGATACTAAGATCAAATTAATCATATTTTGGCTGTAGATACTCCTCCTCCAGCTTCCAACAGAACCAATCTATTAAAAGGGGCAGGAGCCAGGCAGGCATATAAAGCAGATTCTTTTAAACCTGTCCAATGTGGATCTAGAGGACATAAGCATGAATTTTCTCCTGGCCATGCTGGATTGCTGGGAAGCCATTTTTGTACTGCTGATAATCCCTGGAATTTTCAATTTCCAAGTCTCTGCTGCTGACAAAGACCAGGTGGATCACCTGGGCTGTAGAGCTAATTTCAGCATAGCCCTCAATTCTGCCTCACATAGGCACCACCTTGAATTTAATATCAACACCTAAGCTCCAACCAATTAACAATCTTAAGGGTGAGTCCTTGCCATGAGTAGTTCAAAGCCAATTCACATGTGGATCCAATGCTAAGACTGCAGAAGAGGTGAGATACTTCCTAAAATGGGAGGATCCTCCACTTTCTAACAGGCTTGCAAATTCTGTGCATATTTTTAATTGATCAGAACCCACTCAAAGATCCATCTTTCACAATGAATGTTAAAAGCACTCATGCAGAATTACTTAAGGATTGATGAGACAATCTAAAACTTGTGATTCAATTTTTTGTCAGCATCTGCTCTAATTCTTTGAATCAAGATTCTAATTTATCTTCTCATCTACTGTTAAGGTTCCCCTAACCTGATCCAAAGATTTGCTTCCAATGGAGATTAAAAATACACATATGTGTACATATATAGACGATATATAAAGAATATAATTTCATCCCCAAAATTCTCATTCAATACTGTGAAGAGGGCTATTAGGTAATCCTGACACACAGCTGTCTAGAGGAATCTCTGCTTTCCCCACCATAGGCAAGCCAGACCTAGTCATATATTAAGACTTAATTCTAACTATTTCTCTGTGAAAAAAGACATCCTCAAAGGTGGTTTTTTTTTATTTTAAAGCAAAACACTAACCATTGTTATACAACTATGTACTAATATAATCCAAGAGCTACTAAAAAGAGCAATGGACAATGGCTTTGTACACCTAACTATACATTCTTTAGGAGGGATACGTTAACACTGAGTCAGCCACCCTAGCTCACTTTCTTCCCATGATAAAGTAACCACAAAGGAGAATAACCACAGGTGGCTAAGAGAGTTTTCTAACATGGAACATGAACTATCTACAGTAACTATTCTACTGGTGGCTTTAACCATTGAACTAACCATCTCTTACTTATAAGCATGTACCTAAATCATTACTAAAAACTTCTCCCCAAAATATAAATTATTTTCTATGCTACTGTTCTATTATGCACATTATAAAATATATTCAAATATTTTAATTTTTAAAAGGATATAGAAGAAACAAAGTTTTATTATACTATCTTTGCACCCTTCAGTGAATACTCTCCTCAAAGTTGGTATATCCAGCAGTTTGTAGGCTCCCACAAGGAACTGATTCACTACCGCAGTCACCAGAAAGGACCATCACTTCTGGTCACTTACAAAAACTGCTTTCTGAAGCTTCTGCAAGCTTAGCTGTATCTATCGAGCAGCTGTCTTCAGACAACTAAATCATTTGGTTCCTCCAGTCTAATGTATTACCTTCTCTCTGCTTAAGTTTATAGATGTCATCACCACTAGGACAGCCCTGCCCACAGTCTAACACTATTGTGAGGGCTACCCAGCCATTAACAGTTCAATTTCTCTGACTACAGAACTGAAGCTGTTAGTCTTTCCTGTACAACAATAATTTAAACATGGTAGACCTGATGCTTACTGTCTCCAGACAGACTGAAAAGGGAATTACAGATTTTACAGGTGGTTATCAAATGCAAGCCTAGGAGAAAGTCCAAAAAGACCTACCTGAGCTCACAGAACTAAGGATTCCTTACACTATCACCTGGCCTGAAAGCAAGATCCGCTGTGAGGCAGTCCTGGACTGGGAATCCTCTCAACTCTGACACTCTCCCACTTGGATATGTCCCATGATAATGGCACTTATCACATGTTCTGTGTCATCAGTATCATCACTACCACCATATTTGACATACACTAGAAATCATACCTGGCATTTTATCAAACTATTTAATTCTAAGTCTTCTGATTTAGACATTACACCTGCCCTGTGTTGACAGAAGTAGGCAGAACACCTATACAGCAAGGTGTACCTTAGTAAAGAGCTTGCTCAAGGTCACAGTTTCTGTTCTGAGAATCCAGATATCGTTCCTTTCTTAACAGCATGAACTCTTAGGCACCTGGCTTCGTGCCATCTTCCTTTGCTACAGAACTTAGGTACATCGGCAGCTGCTCTGTCTTCTGGGATATGAACATGAAAATATGCAGAAGAAAGAGTGGTTAACATGGCGTGAAAGGCATCGCTACAATGTAACTAGAAATGCCATTTCATCCTGGTAGGCTTCACATTCTATTAGCTTTTTTTCACTGAAAATCATTTTAGACACCTTGAATAACTAAATCTTACTCACATGCCACCACCATTAATTCCAAAAGAAATTCACGTAGTGTGACAAGTTTGACTTTGACACTGAAGAAGGCTGTATAAGAAGAACAGTCTAGAGTGAACTCGAGAGCCCACCTCTAGAGGGTACAGCCCAGCGCGGCGCTCCTACTCTAGCGCTCTACACACTTGACTCCATGTACGCTTCCTAAGAAGCTGAGAATTCAAGGGCAGCCATGAATGCTCCCCTGCTGCATTCAGAAAACTAGGCATTTTGGTGCAAGGAAATCACCAGGTGAGGCTGGAATGCAAAACGGGGTCTGCGCTGCTCAGACACAACCAATAACACTCCAGGTCACGTCTGATCAACCCATTGTAGATGGGCTACATCAAGACTTAAAAATATGTAATTTCTTGACTAAATGGTTTGTTCTATGTACTAAATGACTAGTACTGGGGTAAAAAATGTTCCCTGCACCCAACAGGAATCCATCCAGATAAACATTTCTCAATGGATAAGTACAACATAGCCATTAACTATGTACATGCACCAAGCTTGGGATACCTCATTTCTCACAAGCAAAACTCAGAATTCAAGAAGGTACAGTTGCG
Organism: Ctenodactylus gundi; assembly: GCA_004027205.1. NCBI lineage: Eukaryota > Metazoa > Chordata > Mammalia > Rodentia > Ctenodactylidae > Ctenodactylus > Ctenodactylus gundi. The sequence goes on from PVKB01000907.1 coordinate 46,560, forward strand.
AAATCATGGGCCACGAGTACAAAGATGAAACATAAAATGTATAACTAGAGAAATTATTCAGCACATTTTAAAAAAGTCAATTGCACAGGTGCACAATGAGAGCAAATCTTAAAAGCAGTTAGAACTTACAGTGACAGAATGCAGATCATCAGTTTCCTTGGGATGGTGAGGTGAATTCTAAGGAATGTAGGAAAACTTTTAAGAGTAAAGGAAATGTTCATTATCTTGATTGTGGTGATTTCACGAGTGCATACATACATCAAAATATGTCAGATAGATGTGCAATTTAATGGATGTAACTGCTCATTAAACAGACACTGTTTATTGCCAAGTAAACCTTACTGAAGTTGTAACACTGTTTTTAATCATAGACAGAGGCAGGAGAGGATGCAAACTTAGCATCTTACAACCTTACTAAAAGTCAATCATGAAACATCTACAAAAATTAATGTACTCATAGTCTCCTCTACTGGAAATCTCACATAAGAAGTAACTCTTCATCCAATTCAGCCCACCCTATACAATGACTAGAATGAGTATTTGATAGGTCCGATTTTTTTTTTAAAAAAATCTATGGGAGCCAGGATGTTTGACACAGAGCGGACGGCAAAGGGCAACAACTATGGCTGCCATAGGTGAGAAAATGTCGACTACCATAGATAGCTGCATAGAGCACAGCTCAGGCCTGTGGATGAAAAAGTGAGACTGAGCAGGGCACTCTGCAATAGAAAAATTCCCAACAAAGCAAGCTGCTAAAAATGATATAAATCTGAGACAGGGCTGCCTGTAGCGGGTCTGATCAGGCAGTACCCATGGATCATTGCTGGGACACAGTATCTGGCATTCTTATGGCATGCAGCAAATTTCTGCCCGAAGGTTACAGATAAGCAGTGTCCACTGGTGAATTCAAGTATCTTTTAACACATGGCTTTCATCTGGGATTTAACCTCACAAAATACTTTGGGTAAACTGCCAATATGCAACTATTAGTAACACTTCTGAACTCTGCAGGGTCAACAGAATTTAGACAAAGGAACTGGTCTACTGCCCTAAATGTAAATTACAAAAGAAACTGGCAATATACTGTCATTTTCTTGTTCAACAGAGATATTAGCCACATTTACTGCACTCTTTCCCCTGCCTTCAGACATTTAAATAAAATATAAATGTTAACATGGTGGATAGTCAAACAAAGAGCAGTAGGATCTAAGAGATTAGACAGGATCACAATGATGCTACAGACCTTAATTCTACAGACCTTAATTCCTACAAAGGGAGATGGGTGTACCCTGGCATGGCAAATACGAAGACAGACAGAGATCTAAGTCTGGAGGGAACAGGTACTATTGAACAGCACAGGGCATCTCGAGGAGGAATTTGGACAAAGTTTAACACTCAATTTAGAGCTATGCCTGTGTTCAGACACCTGGAGCTTTTTCTCATACGCCATCCTAACAAAATTAAGAGTAGTCCTTAATTGAATTCATCTCCCATGAGAAAGAAAACAAAACTATCAAAAAATCTGTCAACTGAATCATGGTTTCAGATGTTACTATAAAAACTCAACCACTCATTGCTTCTCACTCATGGATTTCCCCACCAATTCCCTCACTGATTATACCAACAACAGCCAGTGCGTCAGCTTTAACATTTATACCTTGTATAGCACATGGCAGTTTCCAAAGGCTCCTTATGACTTTTCACTGAATCTGGACTTCTTAGAGACAAGACCAATGTTCTCCCCAAAGAGTGAGGACACTGAGAGCCACAGAGGCCAAAGGTTTTGGCCAGGACACCTTGTAGGTCATACTACCAGGACAGAACCCTAGGTCATCCTGCAGAGTGAATAACTTAACGGGAAAAAAAAAAACTTCGCCCTGTTCTTATTAGTACGATGTTCTTGAGCTGAAAACATGAGGCGCCAACCACTTTGTATCATCAATTTCTCCAAACCCCTATAGCCCAGACTAACAAGCCACTTTCTTTTAAAACAAAAATTAAAGAAGGTGATGTTATTCTGCTTAAAGTTTGATCTCAAAACAGCTGTGAATTTGGCTCACTTACGTATGACTCTTTTTCAGAAAATATTTTCCTAAATATCCAAATCTACTTATCTTTGGCCTACAATACTGAAGTCTATTCTAATACATACCAGAGTATTTTTATACCTCTAAGACTAGGAAGATAAGGCTAGCAATTCTGTTCCTATTGTTGCTTAGCCTCCTAAGGTGGAAAATGCAGTTCTCTTACTCCTTCTCCCTTGGGCAATGTTTGTCCACCATCAAGAATTTCTTTGTGTGTGGGGGGGTACCTTTTCCACAATGGACACTCACTGATATTCCTTCCCTTTTTGGTCCCCGGGAAGATCTTCCCGTCTGTCACACATTCTTTACACTTATGAAGACCCAAACTGAGCAAGATGCTGTCTATGAAAAGCTCCACCACGACTTTTAATTAGACTGCCTATTCCCACTGAGCAAAGGCTTTTTCTAAGGCTCTAAAGGCTCTAAACCCCACTTCGAGGAAGGCTCCTGCCCTGGCAAGGATCCATTCCCATCACTATCTAGGCCTATGACACAGGTGTATTTAGCCATACTCCCTTGCCCCAAGATCCAGGCAACAGCAGTTCCATATGACTAGTCACACTTTGGAGGCACAGCAGAAACACATGGGGATAGGGGGTGCCTGATTACCTTGGCTGCCTGAGCAAGCAGATTTGCTTTTCAGTGTTCCATTCTTTCAGAAAAATAACAGAATCTATAGAAAGAGCTCAAAAATTAATCAAACTTCACCACTCTGATAAGATGTCCACAATATAAGCTGGAAATGCACCAAAACTCTAATCTCACCTCAGAATCTAGGATACTTCTGAATCATTAAGATCAAGGTCTATCCGTGTGGTCCTCAGTTGCCTTTGGGATCACAGTCCATCTGAGGAGATCTGTGGCTTCTTGCCTATTGAAGGATGCTCTGGCCAAAGGACGTGCGTCTGGATTCCATGTTTACCTACCTATTGGCCTCCTGACTTGGCAGAACTGTTCAGTATCCCTAAGTCTCTACCCTCATTAGCATCACAGGGACAACTAATCTCATATGGCAACTGTGACACCTAAATAAATTAATGTGTACAAAATTTTAATCCTCCTGTGCACCAATCTTATGTCCTAAGATAAAGCTTAGATAATACAAAAACAAAACACTGCACTATACAGTGTCACAGTTTTTAATTCCCTATTTTATTTGTTCTTTACAAGTCATTTATAATAGACATGTTAATTTCAGAACAAACTGAGCTCCTGAAAAAGTATTATCTCTGGAAATGGTATAGAAATATAGAGATGGAAATGATTACTATGAAATACGATTCATAGGACAAAAAAAAATTTTCTTTGAATACTTCTTATATCGTATTATAGTCCTAAGCAAGCATTTAAATGCCTCCATGGCTCTGGGCCATTACTTCCCAAACAGTGTTGCACTGAACATTAGTCTCTTGAGATAATCTTTGCAAACAGTTTTGTGTCTATAATTTGTAGAAACAGCATACTACATGCCAATCTTGGAGACTCAGAAGGCACATCATCATAAAGTCCTTGAGAAGCTCTGCCTTAAAGGAAGATGTGTAACTTGATTAATCCAAGGTTTCCAAAACTTGTTTGACCACATTTGTGCCTCTTTCACTAGGGGACACCACTCTCCACAAAGGTCACCTCAGCTGTCAAAAGCTAACAATCTGTCCTCATCTTGTCCCTCACTACAGACCCCAGCACCCCACAGATCCATTCACCACATAGACTAAGCCAGGCTGTACACCATTACCTGACCATGCCTTTATGTTTATAATAATTCTATTGATACAATTCACATAACACAACTCACTCATTTAAGTAATGCTTTTTAAAACTTTGGCAGAGTTGTACATTCACCATCAAAGGAATTTTAGAATGTTTTCATTTCTTCCACATAATCAAACCCACCAAAGCCATTTCCCTCAATCTCTAACCACTCATCTACTTTCTATATCCACAGGTTTGTCTACTCTTGGTATTTCATAAGCTGCGTTATACAACATGCTGTCTTTTCTGTGTGGCTTCTTGTACTTACATTTTTAAGGTTCACTAACATAGCAGCATATTATCTGTTCTTTCTTTTTTTAATGGCCACATTATGTGGATGTTTCCCATTGTGTTTATTCATCAGGTGATGGTCATTTAAGTTGTTTTGATCTTCTAGCTATTGTGAACAATGCGGCCATAAACATCTGTAACTTTTCAGGTGAACAAATGTCTTCATTTCTCTAGCGGAATTACTAGGTCCTAAGAAAATATAGGATACAAAAACCTTTGAAGAACTCCTAGGCTAGTCTCCAAACTGGCAGTATCAATTCACATTTCTAATAGCAGTAAATGAGGATTCTCATTTCTCCACATCCTGGCCAGTAACTTACATCTCTCTCATGATATCAAGTCTAGTGGGTAGAAAACAGTATAATCTCATTGAAATTTTGTAACGATGATTTTTGATGCTCCATTCCAAAGTTACAGTCATAGTCTTCTAGCTGCTTAGATACCTTCTGACTCTAAATGTCCTACTAATTCTTCCAGCTCCAACTCAAATCCTACAGGTTGCACATATTATCTGTTAACATTGCCTAAAAACTGAAATGACAGTAGGGCACCAGTTCCATTTATGCTTCTTTTTTTCATATACATATATATAGCATTGAGTTAAAGATACCTGTGAGTCACATAAAGCAAGAAAATCCAGTCCCAAATTAATCAAGAGAAAAAAATCATGGTGTATAGGGACAACTGAGTCATTGTCTCTGAAGACCAGAAGTCATCATCTTTAGCTTCTTACAGCCTTTACTTGGCCCACTGTTATGAAGATTCATTCCCAGGCAGAACGAGCTAGGCCATGGTTACTTGAACTACACAATTATTTCAACAGGTACTTATGAGTCAGGACACAGTATACAGTAACCAAGTATTGTCTAAAGAACAGGTTACAGCAACTAAGACCAACAGGGAAAGCCCATACTGGAAATACAACAAAAAGATTGCTTCCATCTGACTAAAGGTTCTCTCTTTTCTGCTCAGTACACCTCTAAGATCAATAGCAAGAAACCCTGAGCTGCTGACAGAACTAATTCAAAAATAGCTCTCTCTTGTAGCTACATGGATCTTTCACTTCTAATGCATGTTCATGAGCAAAAATTGCACAAGACAGAACTTGAGCAAAATCATTTGGCTACAGCCTGGGACCCAGTGGGTAATATGAATATAAACCATAAAGAAAATCCTTAAGGAAGCAAATCCTAGTCCAGGTTTAAAAATCCAAATCCCTTAGTCATTAAGCTAATAATCCTTAGCAAGATAGTATCACCTAACAAATCTTCTCCCCAGTGGGTATGAACAAGGTCTTGATGAAGTAACAGAACCCATGTATAGTATAACCATGGCCCACCTTCAGGCATGAGAGTGAAGAACAGAGCCATTTAGTCAAATGAATCCATCAGAGGATAAATTTGCAGGTTAGATGACTTGCAAAACTATAGGGGCCCCACAACATCCTCAATGCAGAGTAACAACTCTAGCATATCTAAGTGCAATGGGCTAAGAGGAGAGAAGGGGAGGACAAACAATGGAGCATCAAAGATATTCACAGACAGACAGGACTTAGAGAGCTAAAGGAACGTAAACAAGCATGGACAGTCTTTGGTATTAAGTCACAACCATCTTTGTTCTACATTACAAAAAAAAAAAAAAAAAAACGATCCACAGAAGGAAGAAAGGCAGTCACTGTCCTCACGAAGTAAATGTCAACTCAGATAAAGTGAATCTGCCAAAGCACAGGTGCCGGTTCAGTCCCCAGGCCATCCCCACTGGACCATACATTAGATCTCCAATCATGAAAACTGACAGGACCGTGTGTCATGCAACACACTTGCTGACACTACTCTTTCCACATGATCAGAACCTGTGCCACACTGTCAAGGTGGTTTGGATCAGTAAGTTAGCCAACTGTGAGATTCCTGGTCAAGCCTCCATAGCAAATTAACATAGCATATGATCTCTGTGATGGCATTACAGAGGTCTAAGTTGCAATCATTTTAGCTTCACATTTTTGAAAACTAGAAGGGTTGTATATCATTCTATTAAGTTTCTCAGCTCTTCCATCATCACTTAGATGTAGTTACTATGTCTTTTATAAAGCCACATATTTTAAATGTCGACCTGTACAAACAATAAAGCATTATAAACCAATAAAGAAGCGTATACAACAGTCTTCCTTCATGGAAACTTTCACCAGATTAAAATTATATTGTGAAATTCACTGAAGCAAAGACCATCTTAAATGGGATTCTCCTCCTACAAACACTGCTCACTCCTCTCATTATCCTAAAAGGCCCATCCTCCAAAAACAGTATTTATGTTGCTAGCTATATTAAGACATTCTCTAGAGGTGACAAAGATTTATATGAAATATTGTTTACTGAAATATGCGTCTCCCCCAAGAGAAGACTAAAACTATCTTTTCCAGTTGTATTAGTCAACTTTCCTGTCTCTGAGACATAATACCTGACACCCACAACTAAGGAAAGGCTTATATGGCTCACTGTTTCAGAGGATTAGATCCATGGTGGGGAGGCTCCAAGGCAGAAACATGGCAGAACAAAGATGTGTGTTAGTTCACACTGACCCAGAAACAGAAAACAGAAAGAGTGCCAGAGAGGAAGGGGTGAGGAACCAAATACAGCACCCAAAGTCATACCTTGATGATTCACACAATTTTGTCTTACTAATCCCCTGTGGCTCCCAAGCCAACCAAACTGACACAAGTTTAACTACCACACCTACTTTATGACTAAACAGTTTAAGCCAATTACCAAGCCCATTTTCTAATAAAACACACCCTATATTTTAAAGGTAGAAAACAAACAATGATAAGATCTAGTTAAGTGCCCAAACAGAATTCTACTTCCAAGCTAAAAATCTAAAACTGGGACACAAAACTACTAGTTCAAAAATTTTATTTCAGCTTTATAATGCCTGCCAACATCAAGTAGTTGTTAAAGAATTCTCATTTCTCCAAAAGGGAATCTCCATTGAGATCAGACTGGGGCAAATAAATAAATGCACATGATAATTTAGTTTTATTACACCATTAAAGGAGGAACAAGGACCCCAAAAGTCAAGGAAAAGTGAAAGGCAAAGTACTTATTCTATTGCTCAAAAATAAAAATCTAAGGAGCCACTGCTTTTAAGCCTAGGTTCAAGGTCACAAAAATAAGATAAAGACAGGAGGAAGGAAATAAGGCAGGAAACAGAACTTAGGCTCTTTTGTTTAAGATGTTCCATTAATACTATTCTCACTTCTCCTCTGCTAGCATCAGTAAGTAGCAGAGGAAAGTGGGAATTCCCCACTTACTGTCATGATTCTCAGAAGAACTGGATAAGCTTACTCTCACCTGGCCATTTGTTTGTAGGCTTCTTCTGCCACAGCAAAGATGTGGGGGTCCATGTCACCCATGTTTTGGCCACTGTAGGCATAGATAACATCTTGTCCATAGATGGGCAACTGTTCATAAGGGTTAATGGCAACAAGCACAATACCTACAAAAACAGAAGACAGATTCTTACAGCACAATAACCAATAAATCTTTAACCACTCAGCAGCACAATGAATCTTTAACCACTCAACTAAACCAAGACGTACCTGTGTGCTTCTGTGCTAGGCCCTTCTAATGAACAAGACACGCATAGGTCAGGCCTACAGATTGGAATAATACACACAGACACATACACACACAATCAATCAACTGAATTCACAAAACACAACTAATGTAAACTATTATAGGATGAGAGAGAAGATGTTTAATTCTGCTAACAGGTATTAGAAACTCAAAAACTAATCGAAAATTCAAATCTGGCATAGGAATTAATTTTTGTGTATGGGTTATCCTCACTAAAATACAAACCACTTATGGGCAGATTGCTCTTTATATTTCTTATGGCTGATACTGACTGGCTCAATCAACGACTGTATGATTTGGTAATTGACCTCTTAGTGTACCAACTATTAATATAAACTGCGATAACAAATGCACTTACCTGGGCTGTCAAACAGATAAACTGACAAATGGAAGAAGTAAACACTTAGACCAGGGTCTTGCACAGCAGGCACTAAGTGTTCGCTTTGTATTATATCATATCTCATATTTTCCTTTTCTTGTATCTTGTGACCCTCAAAAAGGATGCATTTCAACAATGGGATTAATAAACACACTGAGCAATCAGGGAATCCTAAAAGATTCAGATCATCTTTTACAGATAGGTGAAGCAAATTGGTACTTGAAAATGTGCAAAAGGCTGGAAGAATGACACAGCAAAGCGCTCACTTCACAAGTGCACAGCCCCGAGTTTGATTCACCAGTGCCACATAAGCCAGGCATGGTGGTGCATGCCTGTAATCCCAGCATTTGGGAGGCCGAGGCAGGAGGACTGCTATGAGTCCAAGGCCAACCAGGGCTACAGTGAGTTTAGGACCAGTCTGGGCTACTGGACAAGACTGTTTCAAAAAAGAAAAAGAAAAAAGAAAGAAAAGGAAGAAAGAGATGAAAGGAAAAAAGAAAATATGCAAAAAATGCAGTCTTGAAACAAAACAAAAGTATGGGTTTTTTTTTTCTTTCCCATAGCTCTTATTCTAGATGTCAGAAGGACCATACTCTGAAAATACCCTAAGGTTTTCAAGTCACTTGGAAGGGAGAAGGCAAAAATGGACAGGGCCATTCTTGGGAAGCAGTGAGAAGGATGGGAAATCTACACTGCATTTCCTTCTTGTAAGACACATGGACATTGAACATATTAATGCAACAGATTATTCCAAGTGAAAGAGGCAAGAGCCAGGGGAGGAAAGAGCCACCAAAATCCTGCTTCGATTCGAGTTTGAAAGACTGAAAAGACTACTTAGACCAAAAAGATAAGGCCCAGGACCCTGACAAATTCCACTAGTAAGGCTAGCCACTGGAAGAATCTTGAGGGTTTTTAGCAGGTTCTCAAACTCTAACTCATACAGCATTAAAATCAAAACTGTGA